>CAIGQQ010031543.1:0-23799 GCA_903798035.1 Danio albolineatus
TAATAATAATAATAATAATAATAATAATAATAATAATAATAATAATATGTATTGCTAGTATTGTTGTTGTTGTTGTTGTTGTTGTTGTTTTTTATTATTATTATTATTATTATTATTATTATTGTTGTTGTTGTTGTTATTATTAGGGGGTAACATGCATTTTGTAGTATGTTCTTGTAAAACACTCAAATTAGCAGTTTTACTGCTTACTATTATTTTTTAGTAATTCATGACTTTTGATTGACTTTTTTAAAATGAATTTTTCATGAATTTTACCAAAATACTTTTTTTCATTTATTTCAAAGTTTAAATTAAATTAAAGTTGAAATAATTAATGATAATGTACATTTCCACTTCTTTTATTGCACTTATTTTAAAGTAATTCATTAAATAATTGAAATTTTTTATTAATCATGATGTGATTTTAAGAGAAGAGCTGATTCAGCATTCCAGCATGTAATCTTAAAAAAAAAATCATTCATGCATTAATTTATTCATTCACTTAAAGGAAATTAAGTTAAGTTTTGTAAGTGGGTGGCACAGTGGCTCAGCGATTAGCACTGTCATCTCACAGCAAGAAGGTCGCTGGTTTACAAGTCCTGGCTGGGTCAGTTGGCATTTCTGCGTGGCGTTTGCATGTTCTCCCCGTGCTCGCGTTGGTTTTATTTGGGTTCTCCGGTTTCCCCCACTGTGCAAAGACATGCACTATATGTGAATTAGATTAACTAAATTGGCTGTAGTTTGAGGATAGGTGTTTGGGTAGGTGTTTTCCTGTACTGGGTCGCGGCCTGAAGGGCATCCGTTGCATAAAAACATATAGTGGAATAGTTGGTGGTTCATTCTGCTGTGGTGACCCCTGATAAATAAGGGACTAAGCTGAAGGAAAATGAATTAATTAAATTTTGTCATTTGATTTTTGTAAACATGATGCTTTGTGAGAAATTTATAAGGACTGTTTTCAACTTTCCGTTTAAAAGGCAAACATCTGCATATGCACAGCAGTCTGCGATTGGTCTTCTGTCTCCTGCACACTGAACTGTGATGAATCTGTTGACTCTTTTGCTCTGACAGAAAGTAAATGTACAGTGACTGTGGTGAAGAGCATTAGTCTCTGATGCAGCACTTGATTTCTGCAGAAACAGCAGCTCAAACCTCTGCTGTTCTTCTGTTCTAAGCTATTGTTCTGTAAAAGCAAATGCAAATCTAGTTGAAACGAAGAACTTGTGATTTGCATAGAGATAATGAATGCTTAAAGTCAATATGCTGCTACTCAACATCGGCAGACTTTCTTCTTTAATGCCTTTTTGTGGACTTAATGTGCAAGATTTATCAGAATCATTTATCAGTGTCCGCCTCTCAATTGACTTAAAAATTTTTTTTTTTTTTGCTGATTTTGCTTTCTTTTTAAAGAGACTGTAAATGATTGTTATTTAATAATAATAATAATAATAGTAGTAGTAGTAGTAGTAGTAGTAGTAGTAATTATGATATTGGTATTAATAATCTTTCTTTTTCTGTCACTCCTTTCTTTTCTCTACCTTTGTTTCTTCTTTCTTTCTATCTGTTGCTCTTTTCTTTTTGTTCCTTTTCTTTGTTCTTTTGTGCTTTGGTTGAAAATGGTTGATTGTGTTATGCATTTTTTTTATTATGAATATTAATTATATTCCACTCCATCCATATATATTTCTATATGCCGGGTTGGACACCCGTTTGCCTTCAGAACTGCCTTAATCCTTCGTGGCACAGATTCAACAAGGTACTGGAAATATTCCTCTACAATTTTGGTCCATATTGACATGATGGCATCATGCTGTTGCTGCAGGTTTGTTGGCTGCACATCCATGATGCAAATCCCCTGTTCCACCACATCCCAAATGTGCTCTATTGGATTGAGTTCTGGTAACTGTGGAGGCCATTTGAGTACAGTGAACTTATTGTCATGTTCAAGAAACCAGTCTGAGATGATTTGCAATTTATGACATGGTGTGTTGTTTTGCTGGAAGTAGGCATCAGAAGATGGGTACACTGTGGTCATAAAGGGATGGACATGGTTGGTAACAAGCCACAGCCTACCTTTGTAGTTGACAACCCAGGCTCATTCTGAGAACGTAGTCCCGAGTACGTTTCTGGAGGCCGCGGAATACGTCCCGTGAGGTACGTCTTTTTGCACTTTTTGCTTTGGCAAGTCCACGAGAGGCCGCTGCGGACGCTTTTTTTAGATTTCAAACGTCTCTCGCGAGCGACGTTCGCTTTGCGCCTGGCGTTCTCGCGTACACCCACCAGAGGCCGCTGTCAGCTGGCCGTTTTTGGCTGACTGAAAGACTGACTGACCCACCCTCCCCCTTCCCTAAACCCAACCAAAATGATCGATTGACGCACCCACCCACACACTTCCCTAAACCCAACCAACAGCTTTCAAAAAAGCAATCCAGAACAAAACCAAACCCCCTCGTCTCATTTTTACCACATTTTCAGACTTCACCGCGTTCTCACCCTGTTGTTTACTGGTTTACTTTATTATATGAATTCTGTGTTTGTTTTACCTGCTTTCTGGAACCGCTCCTCGCCGGACTCGAACCCCGGCGTCGTTGTGGTGGTCAACTCCTGTCCGCGTCTCGAGTCCGCCGACGAACATGGCGAGCTAACGGGACAAACTGGTTGCAGCGGTAAAGTCGTCCACACGAAGCGGTCGGCCGGTATAAGCACGAGAAGAAACGGCGTCACACCGCCCCGTAGCGTTTGTTAAAAAAAACCCAAGCGCAGCCGTACGTACCTCTGACCACGTAATGTGCGGTCTCCAGAAACGTACTAGGGACTACGTTTTCACAATGAGCCTGTGTTGGTAGTTGACATAGTGCTCAGTTGGTACTGATGTGCCCAAAGTGTGCCAAATATCCCCCAAACCATTACACCACCACCACCAGCCTAAACCGTTGATACAAGGCAGGATGTATCCATACTTTCATGTTGTTGATGCCAAAATTCTGATCTTACTATCCGAATTTTGCAGCAGAAATCCAGACTTATCAGACCAGGGAAAGTTTTCCAATCTTCCATTGTCTAATTTTGGTGAGCCTGTGTGAATTGTAGCCTCAGTTTCCTGTTCTTAGCTGACAGGAGTGGCACCCGGTGTGATCTTCAGCTGCTGTAGCCCATCCATCTCAAGGTTGGATGTTTTGTGGGTTGAGATGCTCTTCTGCACACCTCACTTGTAGCAAGTGGTTATTTCAGGTACTGTTGCCTTACAATCAGCTGGAACCAGTTTGGCCGTTCTCCACTGATCTCTGGCATCAACAAGGCATTTGCACCCACAGAACTGCTGCTCACTGAATATTTTCTTTTTTCAGACCATTCTCTATAAACCCTAGAGATGGTTGTGCGTGAAGATCCCAGTAGATCAGTAGTTTCTGAAATACTCAGACCAGCCCCTCTGGCACCCACAACCATGCCAAGTTCAAAATCACTTAAATCACCTTTCTTCCCCATTCTGTTGCTCGGTTTAAACTGCAGCAGATCTTCTTGACCATGTCTAATTGGCTGATTAGAAATTTGTGCTAACGAGCAGTTGGACAGGTGTACCAAATAAAGTGGCCTGTGAGTTTAGATATTTAATTTATTTTATCTCTCCACTTGTTTGATTCTGTGAAAAATGTTATACTGTTTGGGGAAATTTGACAACTTCACTTAAATAATTCATTTGTTCATTCATTCACCTTTTCATTAAGCCAATTTTCACCTATTTCATTCACCCAAATTCTGGATCATCTCCAATTATTCTCTTAAACGATCCCAACATATAAACCAAAAAAACAAAAAAACAAATACCAACTATTCAGCATGATGGCATCTGGTAATTACTTGGCTTAGTAAGCGGAGAAGCATTCCTAAACTTGACGCTTGCAGATCCGTATCAGTCCATTTCCTCTTTGGCATTTTGGCATGTTTAGATAAATGATTCCAGTTCGGCAGATTTATAGTACGTGTCAAATACAAACGTGTCGTCTATATCAAGATAAATCTACACTTCTTGAAGCATGCGCTCGGTGTAAACCTGTGTTTATACCGCAGTGTGGTTATTCTTCTACTTACTGGACGTCTCTAGCTGATTTCTGAGGCATGAGAAGATTGCATGAAGTTTGCAAAACACCTCTCAATGCTTCTGTATTATGAGGCTTTTTCTAAACACTGATGAAATTACAACAGATTCACTGCGTCAAATGTCAGCAGTCGGAATGCACATAAATAACAACCATAAATCAACACTACTGCAACCTATTTGATATCAGAAATTATGAATATGCATTTAACCAATACAGTTCAGCTTGTACAGCAACATACGTTTAATCATTTACACTTTGCAGTCACAGTTTTTGTCACATCTTTATCTGAAATTACTTTTTTAGTAATATGAAAATAGGTTCATCTTGACATATGATGTGCACAATATTGAAAACCATGCTAAAACGGTGGTGTTTTGAAAATCTGCAGTCCTTGAGTGAATGTACAGAGTTTATTCAATATAGTCTTACACATTCTGACATGATTTTAACAGCAGAAATACATGGCTAAACTCTGCTGAGTGGAAATGTATAAAAGCGGTCCAACAGCTATCTATAATTTAGGAGAAATCGAGGGCTTTTACATACTTCATTCTTTCAATCAGAAACAATTTAGACTGAAGTCTTTTAAAATAATATATAGTGAATGTCGCCACATGATCTCATTGGGTTATTCTGTTAATGCGTCTCTCTTGTACCATTTCATTAAAGTTGGTTAAAGACTGTTCTTGACTCAACAGCTGATTAATGGATTGAGCAATATGTATATTTAAATGACTAGAATTGAGTTGTACTGCTGGAAAAGTTGCATTGACTTCTGCAAAAACTGAAACCGACTTGCTTTTGGAGTGTGAATAAATGAATGAATGAATTTTAAGTTTGCCCGCATTATTAAATATTACAGCTCTTGAGATACATAGTCTTTTACTGGAGATGCAGTTGGTTAATATGAATAATAACACTGCAGTATTCTCCTTAGAAAATATATGCATATTTTGTTATTTAAATCCCTTTGAGTGGTGGAAGCAACTCTGTGGAAAACTGTGCAGTAAAACAAATGGTAACACTTTATTTTGATGGTCCATTTGAGTATTAGTAGACTGTCTGTTTAATATCTGTTGATACTGACATTCAACAGGCATTTAACTGACTATAAAAACTTTGCAAGTACATGTCAACTTACACTAACCCTACCCCTAACCCCAACCCTAACCCAACCTAACAGTCTACTTATAATCTAATGAGAGTTAGTTGCAATGTAACTTAAATTCAACAAACGGACCATCAAAATAAAGTGTGACCCAACAAATTAGTAGGTGCTCACTATTAAATGGCTCTTATTGTATTTTGGCCACAAAAAAGTATTGGCTTTGCTATTCTTTATTTTTCTTATCTAAAATATTAGTACTCCGTTACCAGTGGTGTAAAGTAAATTACAAATATTCACAAATGCTTACAAATGCAAAAACCACTGTAATTAAGTAGTTTTTCTCAGTAATTGTAATTTGCTAAGTTGTTTTAGAAATGTGTAAAAATCAGTCCTGTGATTCCTGTCCAATTAAATCGGACCTAAAAAGGTAAATTGCATCATAATGAATTACAGTACCTCAAGACATGGGTCTAAGTATAGTCTCTATTCAGCCGTTTTTTTTTTTTTTTTTTTAGTTAATTAATACAGCTCAGATGTGTGTCTAATTGTTTACTTGTGTGGAAAGCTACTTCTAGGCAGTTGTTTTCAAAGAAAAAAGCCCCTCAATCTTCTACAACTGCTAATAATTCTGTCTGGCTTTATTCTTTATTTAACAACTACCTATAGATGTATATTTATTAAATTTTTAATGTAATGTTGTGTTGTATTTAACGACTTTTATTGTGTTATTTTTAACAAAACATCTGCTGATATCTACTGCAGATAGGTATTTGTATCTGTGCTAACACACAGTCAAGTTAGCCTCATATCATGACTGCTCCAGTTTAGTGAGGTTTACAATAGGAAACATTCATTAATTAAGCATCTCCAGTATTTTTGCTTATTACCTGCATACGATCACAAAGACCTCAAAACGTGTGGATTTTAAGAGATAAAACATGCAGACTGTTTTAGTGGTGAAAAAAAAACTCTTCTTTCAAAAACTCAGGAAAAGTTAGACATTTTTTTAATGTTGTGATCGACATGTCCTTCATCAGTGAACACTTTCATCAGTAATTTCATTTGGCGAGATTAAGGCAGATGCTCGTTTCTGATGTTGCATGACTCCAAAGACCCCTCGTGCTCAAAAAGCACATCATTAAACAAGAAGCAAACTCGTGTCTCACTTAAAATAGGTCTCACTGGGGATTAGCCGTGGTTTGTGTTTGCATGTTACTGACTCACCGCTGAATCACCTCCACATTCAGAGTCAAATGATTTCCCTCCTCTGGTCGAGTGCTTCGCCTCAAAAGACATTCATTTGTGTTTGTGGAGAAGATGACGGTCCTTTTTACATTCCACCTGGCATTACAAATGTCTGTGAATAATAAACACTTAGAAAAACGCACAATTTAAATATCGACTAACGCAAATGTTTTCCATCAATGTTAAAGTCAGCGTGTCAATGTAAATTGAGCTTACAGTTATTCACCAAATCATTTGAGGGAAAAGCAGACGATGGAGGGAATTTTATTCCGATTTCTTTTACTTCTGTTGATTAAGAAGGCAGTTATTCGTGAAATGAGTGTAATATTTCCAAACACGGGCACAGTAAAGTGTGCCAGATCACAGCTGTCTGCTCCATCATCCACTATTGTGCACTCCAGAGGAGGATTGTGTAAAGCAAGGATTTTACCTGATTTGCATAAGGGCTTTAATAAATTAGTCGCTAAATAGTGGGAAATCATAGAGGGAAGAACTTAATTCTTAATGACTTCCCTCTTAAATAAGTGGTAATAATTTGAATTGTGGTTAATTTAATCAACATGATTGTAGTTTCATTCGTAGTAATCACTAATTGAACTAAAGCAAAATGTATGAAAAAATATGAAACACTTGAGGTATTATGTGGAATTACTCATATAAAAGGCCATACCTTATCTTTAATTAATTATTTTACTTAAAATGCAACATACAACAGCTCTGTATGGTTCTCGAATCTGATTGGCTGATAGCCGTGCAATATCCAGCAGTATCAGAATTTGTACAGCCTCTTGACCCCATTACTCCGCCCATGCACATAGTGACAGCAGATCCATAAACTCACTAAAGTTTGACAAATATTGCAGCTGTTGGACAACATAATGTACTTTTGAGGCTTTTCAGGCTGGAATGTTTTTGTTTAGATGCATCTATGCAGTTTATTTATAAGGATGGTTTCTATTTTAAATATTTCTAATTTCATAGAGACAGCGTGTCGGCATCAGCCTGTCACTTGAGCAGAGCAAAAATGGTTGATGTTGTCCATCCACAAGATGGCGACAGAGACTGCATAAAAAGCCCTTAGAGGAGAAAAGATTGGCGTATTTAAATTTACAGTTGAAGAAAGTAGTGTAGTGTATTAAGTGTGGCAGCTAGCTCTCTGCAACTGGTCGCCCACTGAAGCTAAGCAGGGCTGCGCCTGGTCAGTACCTGGATGGTAGACCACATGGGGAAGATAGGTTGCTGCTGGAAGTGGAGTTAATGTAACCAACAGGGGGCACTCAACCTGCGGTCTGTGTGGGTCCTAACACTCCAGTATAGTGAAGGGGACTCTATACTGCTCAGTGAGTGCCGTCTTTCGGATAAGATGTTAAACTGAGGTCCTGACTCTCTGTGGTCATTAAAAAAAGAGAAGGGGTTGAACACCGGCATCCTGGCCAAATCTGCCTATTGGCCTCTGTCCATCATGGCCTCCTAACCATCCCCATATCATAATTGGCTTAATCACTCTGTCTCCTTTCCACCAATCAGCTGCTGTGTGGTGTCTGGCGCAATATGGCTGCTGTCATGTCATCCAGGTGGATGCTGCACACTGGTGGTGGATGAGATTCCCACAATAAAGAAGGAAGAAATACCCGCATGTTTTTCCTTATCGCAAACACAACAGTGATATGCTAGTGATTGTGTTGCTTTGTCCTTTTCGGGGTTAATTATTGTGATTTCCTGACTGCAACAGGGAAATACTGGGAAAACTTTGTAGACTGATGGCATTTCATGCCGTTCAGCCTTATCTTAAAATGAGGGCAGAATCACCTGTTTTGTCATCACTTTAGACATTATGCTAGAGAATCATTCAAATACTAGCTCTAAAGTGACGTTGGTGAATTAGCATCGATTTTTGCTGTTCTGACCATCAGCTGCAAATGTGAAAGAATGGCGGAAGAAAGTAGTTCCTCATACAGTACAAAATAATTTGTAGACTCTGTGTTTGATTTTCTTTTTTATACACACGATTATGCCATTGAACAGTTGTATAAACGCAATATCACACTTATAGCAGTGCATTATAGCTGTACATTGTCACTGGTGGGACACTAAGGCACGCCTCCCACCAGTGCCGATATGCAGCCATATCGCCCTGCTACTTGTGTTATATATATATATATATACACATTGTTTAAATTAATGAATTAAAAATATTAATTTAATATGTACAACTTTTATTTTAATAAAAAAAAGTGAAATAATCCAAAAGTTCAGTAACATCTTTAAGTTTATAACATGATGAAATGTCACAGAATACCAGTATAATATCACAGATAGACATAGCAAATTAATATTCGTTGGAGTTCACTCGTTCACACTGTATAACTATACTGTTGTGAAGAATGTTCTGAAGATTTGTTGTTGTTGTTGTTGTTGTTGTTGTTGTTGTTGTTGTTGTTGAAATTCCTCTTCACCAGTATAGTGTTTATTTTTTTTATTTAGTTAGCAAGTTAGCAATCAACCATTTAAGGCTATGCTGTTGTACCTTATTGCTTAAACTCAGAGCAGCCTTTTCAATGTTAATGGAGGTTATTGTACATCTGCCCTGTTACTTTACCTAAAACGGGCTATAACTGACTGCTATTTTAACATGGAATGACCCTAAAAGGTTCATCATAATGAACACCGACCGTTCCCCATCCAAACATCGAAAATAACCTATTCCCGCAGGATCCTGGATCCATAGCTTTGGTATTTGCATACCTTTTGTAATTATCTCAATCCAGTGCCATTGATTTTTAGGCTTGATACCTAATTGGATGACTGCCATTAAGCGCATATTTTAAACGCTCTGCTCGCAGCATCTCTCCATTGATATGCAAGGACACCCAAATCCAGCATCTGTCTCTCCTCTGTAAATCTGAACATCCCGTCCAGTAGCCTGCATTAGCATTGCAGCCGTGTGCACTTTTGTGTTATTGTAGCCGCAAAGTCTTGCTTTATTTCCAAACAGGCCCTTTCGTACCGGAGAGGGGTTGGAGATAAGCGAAACAACTGTGATTTGACAGCGGAACGTATAAGCGGCAGGTCGTGAACGGAGGAAGCGAGCGTTTAAAGATGCATCACAGAATGGCCACGAGGTCACAAAAGGTTCAAACAAAGCAATTTTTGCCCATAATGCTATAAATCAATAGAGACAGACGGCGGCTTGCTTTTGTGCACAGATATAAATATATAAACAGCCGAGCTGCCACACTGCTGGGTGCCTATTAATACGACGCTATCCGTTTGAAAGGGTTATCAAAAAACAAGAATGGCTGGCTGCACACCAACAGGAACGGGCTGTGCTTCGCTATGCTGTGAGATTGGGCACTTATGACTCACTACATATGGTTAAACGCCAGCGTGTGGGAGAGCGGGAAGCTTTTAGCTTAGCATGTGCGACCTTGATAATCTCTTAACCGTGTTAGAATCGAGATTAGGTCGCATTGGACGACTTGCTTGCTTGGCTAACTTTAGCTTTGGGATTCTTTTGTTTTGTCGAGGGCCTGTCGTGAACGTTTTGGAGCGAGAATAGAAACGGCAGTCAAAAGCTGTTTAGCTTGAGAGACGTAATGAGTGCAAAATAAGTGCTCTTTTATTCAATATTAATCTAAACCTTCAATGGCTTGTTTTTAGACACGCCAACCATTAGCATATTTGGCACCTGAATCAAACAACGATATTTGTAAAGTCCCGCTTCGACGCCTACATCTGTCCGAACGCCAGCTAAGTGAATTCAGACAAGTAGGTCTCTGAGAATTTATCGCCGGACTCTAGTTCAGTTTCTATTTATGTGGTTAACATGAAAAATTAGGTGAGGGAAGCTGGTTTGACGGCGGTTCAAAGGGGCAAAGCCCACTCTGCTGGACCTAGATCTGCAGAGATTCCCAAGAGCTGTTGTGCTCCTTCATGCAAGTAAGACCTCCTAAAATGTCTAGCAAAGAGTAATGGGCACTGCTTCAAAGAGCGCTAGGTTGTTTTGACCTGTAATGAATTCCTTGACTGGGCGGGAGATTGGCTACTCAGCCCAGACCTGTGAGAGAGCAGCAGAAAAAGAGAGACTTCAGTCCACTACTGGGGAGTTAATAAGTCTGTTGGGGTCCAAATATAGGCTTCAAAAGGTTAGCCTAATTATATCAGCGAAATAAAAAGGTCAAAGTTCCACGCTAAAAGAATAGGAAATACGGCTACTTATGTAAGCAGATTGCTCTCTATCTAAAGGTGAACACACTAGAAAGTGGAAGAGTGTAATTAGTTTAATTGTTATAAATATTGTGAAATACTTTAGAATAACTGTATGTAACTTTCAACCTAGTGAACATTTAGCTCTGTAAATTGTAAAACCAATGCTATTTCACACTATTTCTTAACTTTTTGATTTAGCAACTAATTGGTATGAATTTGTATGATCTCATTTCTACTGTTTAGTATGATTTGCTCATCCGTCAATGGCGCTTGGCGAGGTTTGATGTCAAGCCTTTTTAAAATCATACATTTTCATATGACTGAATGAATTAGCCACAAAACTAAAGTTTACGTTTATAGGTTAAGTTTCCTCGTGAGATCAGGCTGGTAAAACGTCAGCAATTTTGAAAGGTTTTTAAGCTATAATTTAAAAGTCTGCTTTATTTCAAGCACTCTGATTTCTATTTTAAAGAGGCAACTGTAGCATTATCTGTTTCCATCCACCTATAAATAAGAATATTGCATACAAAGAATTAACGGAAATGATTGCACATAAATTTTGAAAGCTTAGTTCATGTAAAAAAATAGTTCTCTTCTGAAAATTTTTCTCCTAAGATGGAAACGCTTAACTAAAAAATTTCAGCATGTGCATCAAAAAAGTGACATGATTTTCTTCACAGATTATTTGGTAACAAAAATGGGTGCAATGGGGTGGCATTAATTGACATATCAGTGGAACGACCACGTTATAAAATATCTAAAATACTGTTTTGGTCATTTTTAAAATCTGTTAACCAAAGTCCGTCATTACAGTAATTCAGTATTATTACCGCTCAGAACTCGAGCATCTGCGCTCCCAAAGAGTGGTCTCAACCTCCAAAAGACGGCTGGCCATTCATTGCATTTCATCTCTGTTCATATCATTTAATCTGAGGCACAAGTAATTAAATTTATAAGAATAAACAACAAATTCCATTTTATTTTTGATATTTGGTGCCAGACTAAGGCCCGTAGCCAGTTTGGTGAAAGGGGTGGACCTTTTTGCAGTTATTCGCCTCATTTTCTATTTAGTTATGATGTTTAAATACTGCATTTTAGTGACATTTTAGGAACTATTTTTAGCTGGATTAGCTTGTCAGATGGTCATCATAACCATACGTTTTGATGTACTAAAAATAATAAATAATAATAATAATAATAATAATAATAATAATAATAATAATAATAATAATGTCTCTCTTGTGAAAAAAAAAAGTACATTTGAAAATTTATGGAAAACGACAGCCAAATTAGTATTCTAATTAACTTTAAGATGGTTCGCATATGGTGCTCCACACTTTTTTTATTGGTGTTTTTTTTTTTTTTTTTTTTTTTTTCTTCAAGAATAAGGTCCAAGATTTAGAATAAGTTCCTTGTAAAATGTTTTCTCTAGGCCTAAAATAGGCCATCAACAACAGGCCTACAGTTGGTCAGTGGTGAAACATGACTTAACTTACGTCAGATTCCGCTTGGTCTAAAAGCCTTTTATGAAGGCTTAGCAGTCAAAATAGGACAAATGAGCTCATGTATGGGATGAATTCTGGACCTTTGTCAGTGAGGGAAGGGTCTTTCGAACCACCCGAACCCTCCCTGGCTACAGGCCTGGACTATCACAAAGTAACGATTTTGTTCTCTTTGACTCATTCACTCTATTATTTTATGTGATATTCCAGTTTGATTCACATATTTGGATGAAAACATGGCTAATATCACTCTTGAGCTACTTTAGGTATTGAGGTGCATTTTCCCTCCAAAGCTGCGTATTCATGATGGAATTTTCATCAAAATGTGGAGGCCATTTTTCTTTAGGTGAAATTGCTGTTGTGTTTAAGAAACCAGGGATGATTTGAGAAATATAAACTCATGAGGAAACTTTTTTTTTTTTTTTTTTCCCCTATTCTGATGCTCAGTTAAACTTCAGCTCTTCAGCTGGCCATGCCTAAATGTCTAAATGCATGTAGTTGCTCTTTTCTGATTGGCTGATTTTTGTGTAAACACGCAGCTGAGCTTGATAAGCTGTGTATTTCAGTAGGTGTTTCTTTTGTTCCAAAATTGTTCTTTCATAGACAAGACTGTTCAGATCTGTGGGAGTGGCATCTGTTTTACCAAGTTTTATCACATCAACTGACATGAAAAAACAGACAAAATATGGATTTGTATACCAAGAGTTTTCTTGAGTGGTTGGAGAAGACAATTAGTGACTTATTTCTAAAATAAGAATGTATTTTTAAGTTATTGTTTTGTTTCATCTGATTAAAATTTTATTAAAATGTCAATTGGGATATCTACTTTGACACTAATACAATCAAATTACCTCCAAAGTCCAAAGAACATAGTAGTCGAAGCATGAATTTGAGAATAGCACGCCTTTCATTTTATCAATATTTAAAGCCAGCTTCAAAGCACAAAACTTTGCTTGAATTGTATCAAAGGCACACTGTAAATATCCCAGAGCTTGCTGCTTATTAGGAACAGTGCAGATAACAGAATCATCTGCATTCAAATGAAACCTTGCATTACCAATATTGATGTCAAGACGTTGATGTTTTTGAATAGAGTAAATAATAATGGTCCCAACACAGAACGTTGTTGGACAACCTCTATAGAATCTTATACGATATAGTCATTGTTATCGTCATACAGCTTTTAATCCCAGGTGAAATTATGATCACTTGTAATCTAGAAGCAAGTTAAACAACATAGACTCATTCTGAAAATGTAGCCCTATATACAAATTCGCAAGATCGCAAAGTTGGTAGCCAGAAGTGTGTTATGTTTTTAAAACGAACGTTACAGGGTGGTATGATGCTGTGCCTTTTTGCGCTTACTAGCTGACCACTTACCTCTTTATGGTCTGCTTTCCCACTGTTACCAGTTTGTCTCGTCATGTACGTTGGCGGATTTGAGAGACAGAGAGGAGTTGACCATTATGGTCAACTCGAGTCTGGTGAAGACAAAAACTGAAGCCAAAAAAATAAATAAAAATAATAAGTAAATAATAGGGTAATAATGTGGTAAGATCATAAAATGTGGTAAAAATCAGGCAAGGAGGACTTTTTCTTTTTATAGATTGTTTTTTAACACTGTCGGTTGTGTGTAGGGAAGTGGGTGGTGGGTCAATCAGTGCTTTTGGTAACACTATTGGTTGGGTTTAGAAAAAGGAGGAGGGTGGGTCAGTCGATTAGTCAGTCAGTCAGTCGACAGCAGGCTCTGGTGTATTTAAGCGAGAACAGCAGGCACAAATGGCACTCGTGAGGGAAATGTGACATCTGAAAAAGCAAACACAGTGGCCTGCTAAAAAGGTACCTCCTGGGATTTATTTTGTGCTCTCCAGAAATGTACATAGTGGTATGTTTTTAGAATGAGCCTGGGTTGAAGTTAAATATGCCTTAATCAAAGCCTTTGCTAAGTATAAACTGTAAATTAGACACGAACATCATCCTTAATAGTTCATAGAACTTTATATGTATTTAGACAGTAAGGTATCATCAGACATTCACTAATAAGACTTTCCAAAAGATTTGACATTTATATAATGCCAACAAAAAGCGGACATTATATAAATGCTAACAAGATATGTCCATAATAATCAAATACAATAAAATTTGTCACTTTTCAGCTCTAAATCTCCATAACGTTTAGATAATATTGCATTGTATTTTTTTTAAGAATGGAGGCTCACCAATATTATAATCTTATGATTTATATCTATCTACAGTATGTCTTTTTAAATGAACTATATACTGTAGCCGTTCCTCTAAATGAAGTGATATTCTTTTAAAACTTTAGGCAAGGTGTAATAGGCTGCCATAGACAGCCATTTTGCGATTACAGCCTTTTTATTGTTCAGATTTATAGCTGTTCCCTACTTTCTGTACTTTTTAATGTATTTCACTGTGCCTCCAGCTATATCCAATGCAAAGTCCTATAAAGCATCGATCAGCATTTTATCCAAGTATCCCATTTCAGATCTGCACTTTTCGTCCAAATGTAGTGTTTTTTTGTTACTTGAAAGTACACTAAGTAGCATTTATTTTGACATTGAAGAGCATGTTGATAAGTGATAAAGTCTTGATATGAAACCTAAATACATATTTTTCAAATGTAGATTTATATGCATTTTGGTTAGAGGCTCTTTTTGTATTTCAGTAGAGTTGTATTTCAGAATATAATTTTTAATTGCTTTAATTGGATGGTATTTCTTTTCATTCTGTTTGTGGTGTGTTAAACCACATAAATCAGAATGAAATGTGTCCCAAAAAAACAGCACAGGCTACTTATTCATATGTACCCCTATATACATTTCTGTAGTTTACGAAATACATCCTAGGAGGTATGTATTTATTTATTTATTTAAATTATTATTACTTTTTTTAATACAATTTATTTTTAATTTTTTTGGTGCAAATCCACCAGAGGCCGCTGTGTATGCGTTTTTCAGATCTCGCCTTTCTCTTGTGAGTGCCATTTGCGCCTGCTGTTCTCGCATAAATCCACCAGAGGCCGATGTGTATGCTTTTTCAGATCTCACATTTCTCTTGTAAGGGCCATTTGCGCCTATTGTTCTCGCATAAATCCACCAGAGGCTGCTGTCGACTGGCTGACCAACCGATTCCCCTACCCACCCCCTTCCCTAAACTCAACTCGTAGTGATTTTAAAAGCACAGATTGACCCGATCACCCCCTTTTCTAAACCTAACCAACAGTGTTTTCAAAAGCAATCCAGAAAAAGAAAAGCTCTCACCCGAATTTTACCACGTTTTCATATCTTACCACGTTCTCACCCTGTTATTTACTTGTTTGTTTTATTTTTTGCCTTTTTTATTTATTTACTTTTTTTTTTTAACATGATTCTGGAAGCGTTCTTCACTAGACTCGAACCCCATCATCCACCAATGTACATGGTGAGCCACTGGGCAAACTGGTAACAGCAGAAAAGCTGTTCATGCGGAGGTAAGTCAGCTGGTACCGTGAAAAGAAACCGAAGCCATTGGCAGTGTCATACAGTCTCATAGTGCTTGTTTTAAAGACAAAATGCAGCCATACGTAGCTCTGGCTACATAATTCATGCTTTCCAGAAATGTATACGGGGGTACATTTTCACAGTGAGCCTGTGTTGCAACTTTGTAAATAATATTAGATTCCAGACGTTCAATATTTCTCACTGAAATTCAGATTTATATGCATTTTGATTCAAGGCTGCTTTTGTATTCTGCTCACCCTGCTCCTTATATTAAATGGACTGAAATTCCCACATGCTAATTAATCTCTCTGCCTCATTTTTTTAAAGTCACAAATTAAGAATATCTGCCTGAAGAGACTCTTACCTTAACAAAAGTGCTCCATGATCCTATTTTCCCCTTCAAATTATTCTCTTTAAATTGGGTGTCTTGAGACAGACGAGGTGAGGACTGCAGATGAAAGGCCAGCACCTTGGACAGCTCCAGTCTGATTCTGTGCCTGCTGGTCAAAAATGAATGTCTTTTAAAGAGACACTTCTGAAATGATATTTCTGCAGATGAACTAGTTTTTAAAAGTCTCATTAGTTAACAAATAGCCATTAACCTCCATTCACTACTTTCCTCTTGTTTATTATTTCCCAATTAAGTTTTCGGCTTCTGTTTTTAATGCGTTTATGGTTGAGATCCAGGCGTGTAATGTTGCCGGGTGTAGAAACGGCCATTGTTATTTAGTGGATAAATGGGCATATCAAATTGGCAGTCATGAAAGTGCTGTTTTTTTTTTTTTGCTTAATTATACAATTGTTGTGAAATGTGCTAGATGAACATTGGTGGATACATCAACACATTACATATGCACTGGTGTAGAATATTTGGAATTAAATCATACATTTATATAATAAAATGCACTGCAAAATAGGATAGAACGATCTTACTTAAAGGGTCCAACCTTGATGATACATTTTAATCAACATGACGATCTGCTGCAGTTCAAACCGAGCATCAGAATGGGGAAGAAAGGTGATTTAAGTGACTTTGAATGTGGCATGGTTGTTGGTGCCAGAGGGGCTGGTCTGAGTATTTCAGAAACTACTGATCTACTGGGATTTTCATGCAAAACCATCTCTTGGGTTTATAGAGAATGGTCTGAAAAAGAGAAAATATCCAGTGAGTGGCAGTTCTGTAGGTGCAAATGCCTTGTTGATGCCAGAGGTAAGAGGAGAATGGCCAGACTGGCTCGAACTGACAACACTAACTCAAATAATCACTTGTTACAACCAAGGTATGCAGAAGAGCATCTCTGAACACACAACATGTCCAGCCTTGATGCAGATGGGCTACAGCAGCAGAAGACCACACTGGGTGCCACTGCTGTCAGCTAAGAACAGGAAACTGAGGCTACAATTCACACAGGCTCACCAAAATTAGACAGTAGAAGATTGGAAAAAACTTTGCCTGGTCTGATGAGTCTCGATTTCTGCTGCGACATTTAGATGGTATGGTCAGAATTTGGCATCAACAACTTGAAAGCATGGATCCATCCTGCCTTGTATCAACGGTTCTAGCTGGTGGTGGTAGTGTAATGGTGTGGGGGATATTTTCTTGACACACATTTTTGGCCCATTAGTACCAATTGAGCATTGTGTCTTCGCCACAGTCTACCTGAGTATTGTTGCTGACCATATCCATCCCTTTATGACTACAGTGTACCCATCTTCTGATGGCTACTTCCAGCAGGATAAAGTGCAAATCATCTCAGACTGAACATGACAATGAGTTCACTGTACTTAAATGGCATCCACAGTCACTAGATCTCATTCACATAGAGCACATATGGGATGTGATGGAACGGCGGATTCGCATCATTGATGTGCAGCCGACAAATCGGCAGCAACAGCGTGTTGCTATCATGTCAATATAGACCAAAGTCTTTAAGGAATATTTCCAGTACCTTGTTGAATCTGTGCCACGAATGATTAAGGCAGTTCTGAAGGCGAGAGGGGGTCCAACCCGGTACTAGTAAGGTGTACCTAATAAAGTGGTCGGTTAGTTTATGCATGTAATATTATATATTTTGTTTCCAGTAGTAGTACTATAAGTATTTTACTCTGCAACATAAAAAATATAAGTATTAATATAAAATACTATATTAAAAACCCATTGCATACCATGTCTTGACATGAGAAAATATCTACCAAATGAACTAGTTTATTTTTCATATAAACTAGAGTTTAGATGCAAAAACCTTTAAATGCCATATGATATTTTCTTCTAAAATTAACATTTTTCTTAGACTCTTGTCTGTATGCTCAGTAATTTTGACTTTTAGAATTACGAACAAGTTCTTTTAATTGCTTTGAAAGTAAAATAATCAAACATAAAAAGGAAAATTATCACTTTAGGAGAAAATTTCAGATGGTGTTTAGAGGTTTTTGCATCTGAACTCTTGATTTATTCTTGAACTGCAAGTGCACTAAACGTAGAAGCGAAGTTGTTTTGCTTCTGAAATTAATTTATCTTTTATGTTTTAGATTTTTAGACTGAAAAAATAACATGCTTTGTTTATAGTGCAAAATGCTGTCTTACGCTTTTTTTCATCTTGTGTAGCTGTTAGTATTGTTTTTTAAAGCATGATCCTCTTTATGTAAGACAGAAGTTCATGACAACCGCTTATCTGGAAAAACAATTTCTCAAACACTGAAGCATTGTAAACTTAGCCTTCACAGGCAGGTTTAAGGCACTTTTTAGATATCACTTTCCCCTGTAAACATGCCTAGAGTGTCTGCGAGTGCATTCTTGAGACATGATTTGAGTGTATTTCTCCCGCTGGTCAAAACGCTGATGAATTTAAAGCAGCCAGGCTTCAGACGTGCAGCACTTCCACTAACAACACCAATGGATCTATCACACTGACAATAGCTTAGAACTTGGCATGGAAATAACAAATAGAGACTCCACGTGGCCACAAAGGCTAAAGAAGCAGAGGATTGCTTGAAGGAAGCCTGATACCGCAGTAGTGAATTACCTTTCACCGATAAGGACAGAAATGCTTATTTGTTCAGTTTATTATCTTATGTGTCTGTGTTTGCTTGTTCATGTGCAAGTTGCTATAATGAATCAAAGCGAGCAAACCCTGAGGACGTGCAAACCATGCATTCTCGGCTGAACAAAGACAATAGTAGCCATGGTAGAATTCGTAATGGGTTTTAATGGTTATAATGCTAATTATATTTGGTTTAATAAACTATAATGGCCGTTTGGACCTCTACTGGTATTTCTTTTCATTTAATTTGTGGCGTGATAAAAACCAAATACATCAGAATGGAATATGCCCTAAACACACCAAAAACCATCACATACTGTTTTATTTACCCTCTGTAGGGCAATCATTGGAAATCAAATGGAGTGTTATTTTTATGTATTATCAAGGTCAATAGTTACCATCAGAGCCAAGCCTAGACTTCTAGGGACCCTAAGAAACTCAGGGGGCCCTTGTCAGTGCATTAATAAAAACAAAACAAAGCAACACTGAACGCCTTAATCTGTTAATTCATCCAAGTTTTACTGACAGTGAATGACTGTAAGAAGCAATTAGTTGAATTTACTTTAAAAAAATGTGAGTAAACCTATTGCCTTAAAATTTATGAAATTAACTATGTTAGTGTACCACCGTGATCTTGTCTGTCCTGTCAATGTTTAACATTTCCCTATTCTTCCTGTCTTGTTTTGCCTCCTTGTTTTCAGTTACCACGATGCCTTGTTTAGGCTGATTGTGTTCACCTGTCCCTTGTGTGTACTGTTCTCTATATATTGTGCTTATGTCTTAATTTCATTCCTGGCTTATTGGATGCAAGCTTATCCTGGCTTATTTTGTATTCTTGCCTTGTATGATTGTTTTACATCCTTGTCTGTTCTCCTAGTTCTGCCGTCTATATTTGTGTTTTACTTTTATCATACTTTAACTTTCATCTGTTGCTTTTGTATGCACATAACCCTATTTTTTTGTATTTTGCATACTCTTTCCTGTAATCACCCTGACACTGTGCATATTTATATCGACTTAAAAGTTACAAAATATCAAATAAATAAAATGGAAAATAATAAATGGAACAATTTAGCCCATTAAAGGGATAATTTGCCTCAAAATGAAAATTTTATCACTTTACTCTCTCTCAAATGGTTTCAAAATGATATGACTTACTTCTGTCAAACGCAAATGAAGACCGTTTTTAAAAAGCTGTAACCTCCTTGACTTCCTTTAGTACCCTGTAAAAAAAGAAATCATAATTTTACGGTTTATTTCCGGCAGCTGGGGTACAGAATTTTACTGTAAAATAACAGAGGTTGAATTACAGAAAATTACCACAAATTTAATTTGAATGAAATGTCTGTAATTTAACTGGCGTTACAGTTTCTTTCCGGCACCCCAGCTGCCAGGAATAAACTGTAAAATTACAGATTTTTTTTACAAAGTTGAGAAAACAAATTGAAGCCAATGGATACAGATTTCAATCTTCCTTTAAAATATCTTCCTTTGTGTTCATTAGAAGACAGAAATTCCTAATGCTTTGAAACAAGAAAAGGACGAGCAAATGAGTATTTATTTTTGGCTGAACTATCCCTCTAAATATATTAGCTTAATCTAAAAATACTGAATTATTGAATCAAATCTCAGTCTGTTTTTTTCACTTTATGAATTAAAAATGCATTGATTTTTGCAAGAAAAAAATGGTTTGCAAGAAGAAGAAAAAAAGTTAGTATACTGTAGTTAGTTGTTCAGTGAAATGTCTAATTATCCTATTATCTTCTGGCTCTCTCATTTGTTGTTGGATTAACAAAGAGGTTTCACTAAAACAGAATGATCTAGAGGTTACATAAAGGATGATGACACATGAAACAAATGGCATCCATTCGCTTTCATAATCACTTCATAGTGTTTTCATAATGATATAAAAAGCTATAGTCTCTTTCAAAGCTCGCCATTATATTTTCATTGAGGGGTCCTACAGATCATGTGTACTCTTTACTCTACCTGACAAAAATAACTTGACTTCTAGTTTATTATCTGGTATCAGAAGTGGCTTATAGAAGTTGACTGCATCCACACATCTCTGCGAGAAAGGAGAATCAGCTCTGGTTTTCAAATATGGTTCTTCACCTAAAAAAAGGTTAATGGTTAGGAGTATTTGTAGCAGAAACCATTAGAACTTCTGAAATTATTTCTCTAGCTTTTCCACCCCCCCAGCGGGGTTAAGTCTGGTAGAAGCAGCTGCTTAGTTGGGTCACCTAATAAAGCAGGGTTAAGCAAATTTACTCATTAACTACAATTACATATATGGTGTCAGAGGTGGGATTGAATGATTGCAAGCTCACTTTGCTCTCCACTTCTTGCAGAGTGCCAGATATGAATATCGCCAAAGGGAATATGCAGTTTCAGAGACATGTGGACATTTTTTTTTTTTTTTACTGAACCCGTTCTCATTGATTAGGCTCCCGGTTGAAATAAGCAGGAAATGAAAGTATAATTTAAGGCATGAGGCAGAGGTCAATGAAAACAGTTCAGATTCAAAGCAGGACTTGCATATACAGTGACATTAATATTTATGGTTGGTATCAGTAAAATTCATAAGTGCTCTGCTCTGTTTCTCTTCTCACTTCCAAATGCCTACCTCGGGATGTCATGCTAGTATTGTTGTAGTTTGAATCTTTTTACTTGCATGCAATGTTTTCTTTTTTTCTAATGCATTTAATTCTTAAAGGAACACTCCACTTTTTAAACGAACAGGCTCATTTTATAAATTGACAGCTCACCTAGCGTTTGGGTCCACTTGAAACATCTCCATTGTGTTCCGTGCTATTTTTATAGATCTTTTTTTTTTTTTTTTTTTTATAATTGCCACCGTAATTAATAGAATGCTTACTGATTGCCAATTAACAAAAACAAATTAGTTTATTCACCTATATCACGTTTTTGGACTTGTGGGGGAAACCGGAGAAACCTGAGAAAACCCACGGTAACATGGGTAGAACATGAAAACTTCTCACAGAAATGCCAACTGACCCGGCTGAGGCTCGAACCAGCGACCTTCTTGCTGTGAGGCGAACGTGCTACTCACTACGCCACCGTGGCGCCTTATATTATATTATATTATATTATATTATATTATATTATATTATATTATATTATATTGCGCCACGGTGGCCTAGTGGGTAGCACGTTCGCCTCACAGCAAGGAGGTCGCTGGTTCGAGCCTCGGCTGGGTCAGTTGGCATTTCTCTGTGGAGTTTGCATGTTCTCCCCGTGGTTGCGTGGGTTTCCTCCGGGTGCTCCGGTTTCCCCCACAAGTCCAGAGACATGCTGTACAGGTGAATTGGGTAAGCTAAATTGTCCGTAGTGTATGAGTGTGAATGAGTGTGTGTGGATGTTTCCCAGAGATGGGTTGCGGCTGGAAGGGCATCCGCTGTGTAAAAAATATGCTGGATAAGTTGGCGGATCATTCCGCTGTGGCGACCCCAGATTAATAAAGGGACTAAGCCGAAAAGAAAATGAATGAATTGTGAAATTTAAAAAAGATCTTATACAGAAATTGGGGAAAAATATACAGCGGGCTAATTATTCAGGGGGCCTAATAATTCTGACTTCAGCTGTAAATATTTATATATATATATTTGGGGAGGTTTAACTTCCAAGGGCGTCTGGGTTTAAGCAGCATCGTCTTTTTTCTCGAAAGCTGTGAACTGACATCTGTAGCACATTTGGATTGGTTTTAGTTTTGATTTTTATTTCCCAAAGCATCTGTTAGGGACCTTGGGAATAAAGATGAGGGCTGTCTGATCAAGGCTGTTTTTCCATTGCTTCGGCTTCACTTGATTTTATACTGTATTTGGATGAAGAAGAAACGTTTTCGAGAAGCATCTTTTCCTCCTTAAGCAAAAAAGAAGCACTCTGTCATTGCCGCTCTCTCGGAGACAAAGCAAAAACGTGCCATAAATAATTCAAAATAGCAAAATAAGCCTCCCTCTCCTTTCTTTCACTTGGGCTTGTAAGTAAAACTAAGACAAATGAAAAATGAAAGCTTGCGATGATGAATCTTTCTCTCGGAGCGACGAAGAAGTCGCATTTAAGTGCTCTGTGCTCATCATGTCTTCTGATGACAGTTCGGTGCTTGTTTTTATAAGACAGTAAAAGCAGTAGCTTGACGTTCGCTCTGCCAAATGGGCTTCTCCAAGTTAAATTCGCAGGAATGAAAAAGTAACAGGCACTGTAATTTAAACACTGATGGAAACAAACTTCCATGCGCTAAGTGCCTCTGAAGCCTCCCGAGTCATGCAGTGTGACGCTATTAACACAAAATCGCAATAACACATGAGAAATCAGTCATGCTTTTGCTCCATTCTTAGTATATTTTATTTCTTTTAGAAGAGGCATGTGAAGAGTGCAGAGGGAACAAGTATTTGGGAAAAAAATGGGGGCAGTTTTGAAAGATTTTTTGGAGAGGAGAAGAAAATAGGATTTGATTGCTCGCTAGCTGTTTGGAAAGGGCTGAAGAGAATAATTAAAGAGCATTTGTTGAATTATTGAAAAATAATTGTAGAACGCTTCAAATGGACACGGAAATGTTTTCAGCCCCTTAAGCCATAATAAAACCATTATATGCTGACTTTTTGCTCACAAAGCATTTCGTATCCTTCATGTTTTTTATTGGAATGGTTGTTTGATTCTCAGAATTATATTATATTATATTATATTATATTATTCATTTTCTTTTCGGCTCAGTCCCTTTATTAATCCGGGGTCGCCACAGCGGAATTAACCGCCAACTTATCCAGCATTTGTTTTACCTATCCCTGGGAAATATCCATACATTCTCATTCACACACATACACTACAGACAATTTAGCTTACCCAATTCACCTGTACCGCATATCTTTGGACTGTGGGGGAAACAGGAGCACCCGGAGGAAACCCACGCGAACAAGGGGGGAGAACATGCAAACTCCACACAGTAATGCCAACTGACCAAGCCGAGGCTCGAACCAGCGACCTTCAAGCTGTGAGGCAACAGCACTACCTACTGTGCCACCGTGTCATTATATTATATTATATTATATTATATTATATTATATTATATTATAT
>CAIGQQ010031544.1:0-15384 GCA_903798035.1 Danio albolineatus
TATTATTATTATTATTATTATTATTATTATTATTATTATTATTATTATTATGCATTTCTAAAACTAAATGAAAACAAAATCTGATTAACATTTTTTTTTAAAAAGGAACACTGTTCTAAGACTTCAAAATGCAAATATTTCCTCTTATTATCATAATCTTTTCAATAAAGTGTAAAGAAGTCATAGAACTTGTTTAATTTGTTTAAACTCCATGGTAGTTGAAATTCTTGATTCTGATTGGCTGGAATGGATGCAATAAAGTAATTTAATGCTCGGATAGCTTTGCTCTCATACAAAATAAATGAGCTTCCCTTAAACATCAGCAATAAACAGTGAATTTAAATCGAGTGTACTATCACTTTAAGGTTTCTTAATCCAGTTGCTATGCACAGAAAAATCACCTGATTTTGACGGTATAAAGCTTTATGATGTTATAGGGGATAATGTCAGCCAACTTCTGTTAGATGTTAGATTGTTACATTTATCTCTCACCTTGTGATGAAAAATATAGACTGGGATGCTTTAGTTTTAGGCCAATAAGTTTGATTTGTGGTGCAATAAAGTTGTGCTAATGATGACATTAAAAAGGCAGTAATTTTTCAAAATGTCCTTTTACTGAAATACGCTCACAGAGACCATAATTATAAAACATATTTAATTGAGTTTGAGGTGTGTTTTATCCAAGAATAATAACTGTCATTTTTTTAATTATTCGCCCTTAAAAATAACCATCCATAGTGGTCCAGAATGACATACGTAGACTGAGAAAATTCTTCAGACACAAAAGGTGTACGCTTCACTTATGAAAGAGAAAAACGGTGGATGTGATCAGACATTGAGTGAGGTCACATGGTTGAAATACTTGCTGCATTTTCAGAATGAGTGTCTTTTATCTTGCATCTGAAGTTTTTATGTTTTGTTCATTCACCCTTCATGTTGTTTTACAATAGTATTTTAGAGTGAACTGTTAAATATTTCAGAAATTAGAGTTTAAATATGGTGGCTTTGTATTAGAAAATAGGGTGTTTAAAATGTTATTCATTCTATGGGTACATCTAGAACAGGGATCACCAAACTTGTTTCTGGAGGTCCGGTCTCCTGCAGATTTTAGCTCCAACCCTAATCAAACACACCTGCACAAGCTAATCAAGCTCTCACTAGGTATGCTTGAAACATCCAGACAGGTGTTTTGAGACAAGTTGGCGCTAAACCCTGCAGGACACCGGACCTCCAGGACCGAGATTGGTGATCCCTGATCTAGAAGCTTAATGGTACAGTATGTAACATTGTCACCTAGTGGTTGAACTAGGTATTGCAGTTCAAATTCAAAACACTTTTTCACCCAGCCCTTCCTTTAATGACTTTATGCCATTGCAGGTTGCCAGATTGACAAAATCAACATGAGTGAGCGTCTCGGACTATTGAGCCTACGCCAAAACTGCACACGACGATATGCAACAATTTATTTTATTTTTTTTGTTCAAACCATCACCTGAAATTTCTATTCCTTGTAGCCGAATAACAGCATAAACATACTGTTACTAAGACAACGATCACCTCAGGTGCTGATTATATGCTTTTTTCAGTGCTTAGTGCTACCATTGTGAGTTTGAATTCCATTTTATGTGACATTTATTGCCATATTGAAAGCAGCGGCAGATAGTTTACCTTAGATCTTGAAAATTAGCGCTGCGACTTCAAACTGTGATTGCAAACCAACAGATATCAGTCACTCAGCATGTACTTTAAATAATGTTAAAGAGATTTAATGTATTCTAAATCTTACCATTTCGTTGAAGTGCAGTGAGTGCACTATTGTGTGCTCCTGAATGGCTATATTTAAACGTTTCTGTCATGTTAAGTCTGGTGTAAATAGTCTAATTGCTTGTCACTGGAATCTTGTTGCTCGTGTGTTAGAATGCAGCGTTACCAGCCTGATGAGGAAACTAGGGGTGTAACGGATCACAGTTGATCCGTGATTCATATGGACCCACGGTTTGGAACACACGTGACCTGCGGATTAATCTATATATTTTTTGACTTTACTAAATTTGATCGCCTCTTAGCATCATTCAAATCGCATGTATGAAAGCATTTTGGCTTTCAGGTAAAACATAATGATGACAAAAGAAATTGTGGTAGGTCATTCAGGATGTGGTGGGTTTCTTAGGTTATTAAAGGTGTTTTCTGTCACGAGTTTAGCCTGCATTAATGCAATCAGTGTAAGCTGCATGATTAATCATTAAAAATTCAGGATCTCAACACCCACACAACATAAATCATAAATGCTGGTGATTTGCATATTTATTAATCCTTCGAATTGCTGCATTCAAGTCTGTGCTTGAAAACGCAAAAATAAAGATTCAGTCTTTGGTTTACAGTCAAATTCTAAATTTAAAAATTACAAATGGAAAAATACTGTTTCTTCCATTTAAAAGTAATGCGATGGATAGTTTTTGTATGCATAAGACCTTGCCCATACATCAACCCCTTCAGTTTTTTTTAGCAGCTTCTCAAGCAAGCGTAATATAACGTTGCTACATTAATATGCATATGTATCTGAGAAAATCTTTTGGAATATGCTTTTAAACGTGACTTCCTTGGTATTTCACCTTAAAACTTCCACGAAACATGTAAGAAGCAACATATTATCGTTTTTTATTTTTCTGCAGGCATGCATTTTTCTTTGAGCCTTTTGTATATGATAGACAGCATTGTAAATATTAAGCTATTACTGTTTTGTCTGTTAAAAACAAGTAGTATATATGTGCATGATGTCACAATTTTCTCAAAACCATATTTTTGTGGTTTACACAGACAATAATAGTACTTTTAAAAAAAAAATCTGCACTTCAAAATGCATTAAAAAGACTTTCCGTTTTAGCCCTGTAAACACCCCCTCACTAGTCATGTTAAGGCTTTTAGCAAAAAGAAGAAAAAAAATGAATATAAAGAAAGCCTGTCTTCCTTTTCCAGCCTTTTTGGACCAAAGTTTACTCTGAAATGCAGCTTTTTAGAATACAGTGACTTTGCCAAATGTCAACGTGCATCTCAGGTTCTGTGAATTGTGTCGGCTCCCCATCATAAGTGTAATGTGGTCTATTTCTCCCCTCCGCAGGTCTATTTCAGCTCGGTTCCTCTGTATTAAACTAGCGCTACGCATCAAGCTAAATGCTGCCACAGAATAGCTCATCCACATTCAGACAGGCTGATCAAATAAGTTGCGCATTACATCGAGAGGGCCCTAGGGGGACGTTGGGGGGATATCCTTTTCTCATTGTGTATTCCCCAGCTCACTGCTAGCAAATATGCCTGTTAGCAACACAGCAATGCTGAGTCACACAGCAAAGGATCTAGGAAGTAAGATGATAATATCTGGCTTTTTCCCCGTGTCCATGATGCTGTGTAATCATAATGTCATCCTGACTGATTTTGATGAGATTTTAATGAGAACTAGCATGCTGCTAACATTGTGTGAATGGCAGTTATTATGTGACTATTATCTTACAGTAATGTTATGATATTTCATAACTGACCTTGAATGGATTCGTAAACATTGTTACAAGGATTGAAAAATTGTTTAAAAACAAAGTCATTAAAAAGGATAGTTCACCCCCTAAAATTAAAATGTTCTCACTATTTATCATCCTCAAGTGGTTGTGAGTCTTCATGAGTTTCTGTACAACTCAAAAGAAGCTGAAAACCTATAACTATTAACATCCATAATGTGTGAAAAACAAATACACTACAAAACCTGAAGTAAAATAAATCTACAAAACCTGTCACTGGGGTGGTTCCTTTTCAAAAGGTACACTTTTGTACCTTTTAATGGGTACATTAGTACCTTTAAAAGTACAATTTTGTATCTTTGGGGTACACCTTTGTATCTTTAAGGTACTATGAGGTACAGGGCCCTATCATACACTCGGTGCAAGATGTGTATGGCTAACGCTATCTCACGGGCAATTCATAACTTTTTAAAAAGTGGTTAATTCGTATAAATTCGTACGATGTAAATCGTACAATTCAGTACAATTTGCTCATCAACCAATGACGCTTGTGTTTAGGGGTGGGGTTAGGTGCCCCAATTGAATTTGTACGAATTAGCCACTAAACTGCCAAAACGTAAAATACTTACGTTTTCTTGTGAGATCAGGCTGGTATGGCGCAATTTGTTACTATTTTCAAACCAATGCAAATGTAATTTTCACGTACTGTGCCAAATTATATAATTAGCAAATCGATATACGCCACTTTACGGACTCATGGGTGTGCTGGTCTAACAAGGAGGTGTGTTAAGGCGCATTGATGGCGTTGCTATTTTGAGAAACTGAAATAGACCATACCATTAAGTAAGGGCGTACTCACACTATGCTATCCGAACCGTGCCCAGGCCCGTTTCCTGGATCGTTTCCTGGATCGTGTGAGTGCTCTAAATTGGTTATAATTGTTATTATTATTGTTGTTGTTGATTATTATATACATATTTCTATTTGTTTTAATAAAAAAAACATTTTTAGATTTGTCAGGTTTTGAAGATGCATAACCATATGGGGCATAAGAATAGGGTGTGTATTTGGATGTAACTCAGTATTTATTTATTTATTCATTTTTTATTTATTTTTTTGCCGCACATCGTTATTATTGTTTATTAATTTGTTTGCTGGCAAATAGAACTAAATTTAGAAATAGATTTAAACCAAATTTTCTCACTTAAACAAAATTAAGTATGTAGGCAAATGGATGTCCTCAGTGGAGGGAGTTTCCACCATTTCCTTACTTGATTTTAAAGGAGTAAAGTAAAGAATAAAAGTAAACAAAGTAAAGAGGCAGACTGAAGAAGGCTCATTCTTTATCCTTGCGCTGCAGATGGTCTGTTTAACTGTTTTCTTGCTAGCAAAGCACTTAGTTTTTCCACTTACTGTACAAGTCTGCCATGTAAATAGAAAATGACTTTTAAAGGGAATTTGAGATGAGACTCTGATTGGTTTAATGCATGTTATGCTCAAAACACATCCATAACTCATTAAGAAAATAAGCACAACTCTGTTAGACCATGCGCCAGGGCACAGACCATATTTTTCCATCCTTAAAATGGCAAACATGGATTTGGACATGGGCTTAATGCTTCTGCGCCATGCAATTTAGACTTTGTGCTTAGATCATTAAAATAGAGCACACGGATTTGTAGTTCGATTACATTTCAGCGGTTACAGGTTACCAGCTTTATTCAAAATATCTTCTTTTGTGTTCAACAGAACAAAGAAACAAACAGGCTTGGAAAAAATAAAACGAGAGTACAGATTTATTTAATTTTTTTTGGATGAACTATTCCTTTAAAATAAAAAGCCACTTTTTTCAGGGCAAATCCTTTGTATTCCAAAAAGTCCAGGTAATTGTGAGTTTCTTTTGTGTGTTCTGGGAATAAAAGTTTCAAAATCTACGTACATCACCACCCTTCTTGTCAATGAAATCAGAGGGTATTCAGTCAGATAATACTCTTTTGGCCTCAAGGATTTTGTAGGTCTGCTTTCTTTCTGACTACCGAATCACCCTCTTAGTTAAATATAATACACACATGGTTTCCTGTGCAAAATGGCCTGCAGTTACCCTAAAGATTGTCTTCTTGCATTTGTGTTTAATATTCTGATTTTCCTTAGAGAACAAATGTGAGTAAAACAGCATTCAGGTAAAACATAAGCAACAGAAGAAGCTCTCAAGTCGAATGTGTCAAAATGGAAACTCTTCTTTCAAACGCGAGTGGAAATTAAGACAGGGACTCAAAACAACCCACACAACCTCGCCAGAGGGTAGAAAACATCCTCCGAACCCACAAAGTAATGAAATAACTTTCCAAACAGAGGAAGAAAGCAGCTCTGGTAAAAGCTGTAGTTAGAAGTTACCCTATAGGACTGATTAAAGAACGTTTACACTGTTTACCTTACAATCGTTGAAGTCAGAATTGTGTTAGAAGGACGTCTGGTCGAAGATTAGCGAAAAGGGACTTATGCCTGGGTTTTTTTAAAGCACATTTGGACATTTAGACTCTTTCCCCATTTAAAGCCTACTTAAGTGAAAATGAGAGACGTTCCCTGTCAAGGTTGGCTTGGCTGTGCCCAATGATTCCCTTGATTATATTGTCGATTCCATTAACAAGCAAATGGGCAGTTGTAGATTTGTATTGACGTCTCGGCTGACAACTCTATACGAGTAAAGCAGGTTTCAAAAATAGTTTGGATTGAAGCCCTTTCTTCACTCTTTTTATGTTCGCTTTTATCTCTTATGGACTTGAAAAATGTTGAGCAGGTTGAACTCAAATTTAGGTCTAATATGGACAAACCCCACATTTAAAAAAACAAAAAAAAACAAAAAACAGGTTGATTAGGAACCAACCCATTACATTTTAACCCAAATTTGGGTGAACAACTCTGTTCACTTTACACTGTTGTGTCAAAGACTGAAATTAAAATAACTTGAAGAAATAATCAGACATAATTTATTTAGTTGGGTTGGTCTGTAATACATTGATGATCAGGGGGATCAACTTTTTCGGTAATCTTAGGCTGCGTCTGAAATCGCATACTTCCATACTACATAGTACACTAAAACAGTATGCAAGCCGGGTAGTATGACCGAATTCAAAGAGTTTGAAAAAAGTACGCGAGAAGCACTCTGATGACTTACTACTTCCAGCAAGATTCTGAAGTGTGCATCCGATGCACACCATTCTATCCCATGATGAACTGCAAGATAATTTATAGATGGGAGTGAAGTGACGAAACCGACGCAGATAGATCACATGATGATGACAAAATGGCGGATGTAGTACGTCTAAGTTTCATTCACAATGCTCACATTCATACTATAACATACTTTTCAAAATGGCTGAGTACATTCATTCATTTTCTTTTCAGATTAGCCCCTTTATTATTCTGGGTTTGCCACAGTGGAATGAACCGCTGACTTATCCAGCATGTGTTTTACGTTGCGGATGCCCTTCCAGCTGCAAACCATCACTGGGAAACATACATACACACTCATTCACACTCATACACTATGGACAATTTAGCCTATCCAAATCACCTGTATCGGATGTCATTGGGCTTGTGGGGGAAACCGGAGCACCTGGAGGAAACCCACGCAACCACGGGGAGAACATGCAAACTCCACACAGAAATGCCATCTGACCTAGCCGGGGTTCGAACCAGCGACCTTCTTGCTGTGAGGCGAACATGCTACCCACTATGCTACCTTGACGCCCCGAGTAGTACATATAAATTAAAATGCAGTACCTGAATAGTTCGCGATTTCAGACGCAGCCCTAGTATGTGTAATACATGCTTCATTGAATCAAACTTCTGTATTTATTCAAATCAATGATTCTCAACCATGTTGATGGGAGTCACCAGCTTTGCACATTTTGCATATCTCCTTAACCAAACACACCTGATTCAGATCATCAGCTCATAAGCAGAGACTGAAGGATCTGTAATAAGTGAGACAGACAAAAGAGACGCCCAAAACATGCAGTGTTAGTGGTCCTCCAGGAGCGTGGTTGAGAAACACTGATTTAAATTATATCTAATTTATTAACAAAATATATTTAAGTTTCCAGTGTTTTGGGGGATATTTTGTGTATTCAGACATATCCTCTGATTAGCCATTTCAGCTTACAGTACTTCAGGTCAAAATACACAAACTATGCATCTAATTTGACTTTACTTTTAGGCTTTATGTGGAAATCTATTCGCAAGTCTTGTGAATACTTAGTATCGATCTGTAGATCTGCCAGTTTCAGACTGTTGAATGTTTTTCTTGCATAGAATAACTGGTGCGATTATGCATTCATAATGGTATTCACCGTTGTAAGGGTGGTCAAATGAATATTTATATTCATTCATTCATTTTCTTTTTGGCTTAGTCCCTTTATTAATTTATAATAACTTATCCAGCACATGTTTTACGCAGTGGATGCCCTTCCAGCTGCAACCCATCTCTGGGAAACATCCATACACACTCATACACTACAGACAATTTAGCCTACCCAATTCACCTGTACCGCATGTCTTTGGACTGTGGGTGAAACCGGAGCACCCGGAGGAAACCTACACGAAAGCAGAGAGAACATGCAAACTGCACACAGAAACACCATCTGGCCCAGCCGAGGCTCAAACCAGCGACCTTCTTGCTGTGAGGTGACAGCACTACCTACTGCGTCGCCAGATATTTATATTATCTATTGATTTATTATTAACATTATTATTTAAAGCACAGATCAGAGTGAACAATTTCTCAATATTAAAGCGCTGACACTCCCTCGCACACTGGGTTTGTCCAAATTTGAACAAAATTTGGGTTGAAACGTCCATACATTTTTTTTAGAGTGTATAAATTGCTGTTGTTTGGGACATTTTGATTTTAAAAAAATTGTTTAATGTAGAGTTGTTTTAATTTATTTTATTAACAATAATACATCTCTGAGAAGTATTGTATGATTAGTACACACAAACACACAGACTTTCCAAGGACTTTCTATAGGCGTAATCTATTTTATACTGTAAAACACCTCATTATATGGCCTCATCCTACCCCTAAACCCAGCCCTCTTAGAAAACTTGTGGCTTGTCAAGACCGCGTTAAGTATGATTTTTAAGCAAACAACAAAATCAGTCCAAGGCACTCGAAAAATGTGAAAATCCCTTACCCAAAGAGCACCGACCAAATACTTGAGCTACCCCTGAGCGCTTTTTGTTTGTTTTTGTATGATTTTTAAGTGTTTTGAATTACGATGCCACAAGGTATGTCCTCATAAACCACCTTAATAGAGTGCAACTAGGTCACAGAAGTACACACAAACACACGTAATGTCACCCATTTTATTTTCAGTGCATGAATTTTGAAAAAGGCCGTCTAAAACCAGTTTCAACAAAAATATCACACAGCACATCTGTTGCGATTTATAAAATCTTTATGGTGCACTAAATCAGAATGATTTCTGAACAATTGTATGAACTAATAATGTCAAATTCAACTTTTAATCATAAGAATAAATTATATTTTCAAATATTTTAAGACAGGAAACAGCTATTTTAAATTTTAATAATATTTCACAGTTTTACCGCATATTTTATTCAAGCGAATGCTATCTTCGTGAGCAGAAGGACATTAATAAAAAATGACAGCTAATATATAACCTTGCCTTGAGTGTGTACTGTATGTGTGTTTATTTACACTGGCTCAAGGTAAGGACTTAGAGAAGGTAAAACTATAAAGTATCAAGTGTGTGATGTGGAAGTCCTAATGATCGCTGTCACAGCTTTGTCTGTAAATTGTCTTCTCCAGTTTCCATCTGCCTGCGAGTCTACACTGTAATTTGACTTTTGAAAAATGAAGTGCTAAGTGCAACCATAACAATGGAATGTCAAAGTTAAGTTTGCCGCACTCTTTTATTCCCTCTCAGGAACTCCTCCACAAGTCTGTTTCAAGTCGAGCTTTTATTTTGGTCTTGTTTACAACTTTCTGTAATTTTTTTCCTCCCCTCTTGGTCTTTATAAAAGCAAGATTTGTTTTCTTTTCTTTTTCGTTCTCCAGCTGTGTTCTGATCAGAGCTCTCGATCCGGCTTTGTTCCCTCAGGCTGCATTGACTAGATGGAGATGCATTTTGACATGCTGATGCTTCCAAAATGGCCCTGGTGAAACGCAACCCTGGGGAGCCCACCAGCTGTGTTCCCCGGGCAAACACAGATTAGATATACATTGATCCAAAAGTAGCGGTGCTCGTAAAAGAGATGTTGCAGAGAGGGTCGAAATAATAGTTTATTTTGAAGAAAAATTTTAGAATCCATTTTAGTTGATGAGTATAGACAAGTTGCCAAAACTTGTTTCATTTAATGTACACGGTTGATTTAGCTCAGTGTACTGGTGGATTTAGTTTGGATTTAATTTTATTTGCTGTTAAAACAAGCAAGGATGTCTTTAGCCAGACATTGTCAATGGGATGGCAGAAGATGGAAATATGTTCATGTTGGCATCTACCACATTCTGTGCAGTTCTCTTGAGTCTTTAGGTGGGCAACAGTATGGGGTCTTTGTTGTCGCATGTTGTGCCTCAAAATGCACCAAACATTCCTTATTAGAGACAGGTTAGGTCTGCAGACAGACCAGGCAAGTACCTGTATCCTCTTCCTCTGCAGCCAGGACATTGTAATGTGTGTAATTCTATAATATTAAAAATATTTTATATTAATATAAATAATAAATAAATAATAAATATTTTTAATATTAAATATAATAGGGGCGTTAAAACAAAAAAATGAGCATAAAGCGTTTTGTTTAAAAATTACGCTTTTACGCCTGCCGTTTTGCGCGTTGGTGTGCACAATCACATCAGCGCCCTTTAGTCACGAGGCGTTAAACGTCAACCGAAAACACGAGCAAAAAACGTCTCAATGTGCACGGTCCTTAAAGCTACAGCCTTCAAGCACCCATTGCAGCTAGTTGTTTTTCAATGGGAAGCTTATAAAGGATGTATTAGCTAAAATTGTGTAAGTTTTACAGAAAATGCTTATTAGATATGGAGTGAATATTATCGTAATAACAACACACGCATTCATTGCTGTACATCATGGTTTATTTCGAAAGGTAAGAGTCCACAGAAAAACATCCCATTGAACACATTTTGTCCACTAACTCAATAGTATTGATTATGGATGGTTATTCATTTGTTTATGTTACCGTTTCTACGGAGAGCTGTTGTTTGCCACGGTACTTACAAGCAAAAATGGCATCTTTGTCGTAAAAAGCAAGTCGATGTCATAGCTTACAGTGTTACAGATAAAATGAGACCATGAACTGAATAAAAAGTCAAAGTTATAGTTACTAAAATCTAAACAAAACAGTCGAGAGTTTAGACGTTTTGCATATGCTGTCTCTCAGTCATTGCTGTCGATCAGTCACGGTCCCACTTCCTACTTCCTGTAGTTTGACTGACAGGGAATTTAGCCAATGGCTGCATGATTTTTTCTCTATTGGTCATCCTTTTTTATACGACTAAACCGGAATTAGCCAGACACTTCTTCGTGAGATCAGGCTAACATTTACAAACATTATCTATTTTCTAGGTTTCTAAATAATTTACATAAAATAAGATTTACTTCTACCGTTTCTGAGTACAAAAACTCTACCATTTTTGACTGAATCGCATTTAAAAAAGATTTCCTTTTAAAGTCTGTTTGTAAACTCCTGAGATGTGATACACTTATCAGTTGAGATTTACCAATTGAGAATGACTGGCTTTTAAAAATGGAATAAAAAAGAGAAACCAGTGCCATATCAGCTCTGAAAGGGCAGCTTCAACAAAGCCTTATTAGTTCTCAAGAGTTCGATTTATACAACTGAGAATAAACGGTATGCATATTTAATGTGTTCAGCAGAACATCGGCCTCTTATCTTATTGAAAATATTCAATCCATAAACCACATTGTAACAGAAGTTGGCGTGAGTCGTTGTTAAAAATCTGTGAGGGGTGTGAAGAATCCATCGAGGATTTATTAGCAGCTTTTAAGTTTTCGCCTTGTCTAGGTGCAAGCCGTTTTACAGTTTAATTAGGAAGGAATGAGCGAGATAAAAACGCATGAGCACACATCATTTATTGTGGAGGTTGTTTGGTAGTGCGCTCTGCATGTATAAGTCTTTGGTTTACTACGGTACTTGATGAAGATCTGTAGGATCACAATAACAAGTCGCTGCAGTATTTATAATCTAATTTGACATAATTTATGATATCTATTAATTAAAACAGTTGTCTGTATCCATGTTTTTTGTTTATTGGCACTTGTGTCTGTGCTTCAACAACTTTTGAAGCTGAATATTTAGTTTTTAGAAGTTGTAAAAGAAAACTTGTATAAGAAATGTGTATGTGTGTGTGTGTGTTACATACTCTCACCAGCCACTTTATTAAGTAAACCTTTCCAACTGCTCGTAAACACAGATCTAATCAGCCAATCACATGGCAGCAACTCAATGCATTAAGGCATATAGACATGGTCAAGACGATCTGCTGCAGTTCAAACCGAGCATCAGAATGGGGAAGTTTTAAGTTACTTTGAACGTGACATGGTTGTTGGTGCCAAATGGGCTGGTCTGAGTATTTCAGAAACTGATGATCTACTGGGATTTTCATGCACAACCATCTCTAGGGTTGACAGAGAATTTAGCCAATGGCTAAATGTCGAACCTTGAGGCGGATGGGCTACAGCAGCAGAAGATCACCCCAGGTGCCACTCCTGTCAGCTCCTGTAAACTGAGGCTACAATTCACACAGACTCACCAAAATTAGACAACAGAAGATTCGAAATTCATTGCCAGGTCTGATGAGTCTTGATTTCTGCTGTGGCATTCGGATGGTAGGGTCTGAATTTGACATCAACAATATGAAAGCATGGATCCATCCTGCTTTGTATCAAAGGTTCAGGCTGGTGGTGGTGTAATGGTGTAGAGGATATTTTCTTGGGATACTTTGGGCCCATTAGTACGACGGCAGGAACGGCAGATTCGCATCATGGATATGCTGCCCGCAAATCTGCAGCAACTGCGTTATGCTGCCATGTCAATATAGACTAAAATCTCTGAGGGACATTTCCAGTGCCTTGTTGAATCTTTGTGACAGGATTTAGGCAGTTCTGAAGGCAAAAGGGGGTCCACCCCAATACTAGTGAGGTGTACCTAAAAACAAAGCTAAACTAAGCTTACCTTAAACTAAGGTAAGTGTATAATCATACATATTATTATATAGGATACTATAGACCTTTTTCCTGGCAGCTGCATGGAGGGCGCCATAGTGACCAGTGTCTACCGGTAGAATATTTAGAACTTCCATTTACAGTGTTTACAATAGGTAATTTGCGATCCGAAAATGGGTTTTTATAGCGTTTTGAGTGGTTTACGGAGTGTTTTTAGGACACAGCTTTGATAGGTGTGTGTTAAAGCCGTTATAATCTGTCAGTTGTGGTTCAAGCGCGAAAGAAAAATGTTCTTCTAGTTCACGTGTCTGCCGTCAGAAATGTGTGTGTGTGTGTGTGTTCACGGCCTGTCAGCTTTTAGCTCAGCGGCTCTTCAATGCGCGTGCACCATAGACTGTAAAAAATATGGACGTAGTATCCGTGACGTCACCCATAGGTTTCTGATTAACCCAAAAGAAGCTACTAGTAGGCGTGGCCAACCATCGCCATTTTGTTCGCGCGTCATCGCACCAACCGAGGCATACCAAACAAGGGCAAAGAGGCGGAGCGTGGGCGGAGCGTGCGCTGAGCTACAGGACGCATGCTGGCATTTAGCTAAGGGCTTTCTTATGGGAGAAACACATAATATTTCATTTCCTGCGACTCGTTTGTGTTCTGACCACACGTGCTTGGTTGTACACTATATCAATAAAGTGTTTAGTCTGTTGAAAACACTGTTGTAATACATCAAGCCACTTAACATCGTTCTTAAGACGTTTTTCAACAGGAATAAAGTGCGGATTACATCCAAACACTTCAGATATAGTCTGTGTTAGTAAATGCAGGGCTATTTAGGAAATCCAGTCAGAATACTGTATGACAACGCTTCAAATAGCGATTTTATAGACTACATCCGATCAATCTGTCAGATTCTGGAGTGCATTAGAGTTCTGAAGAACATTATAAATCATAAATTATCCGAAATAAAGCAATTACATGTATAGAGATGGTATAAGTATATAATTTCACTCACCTGGGAAACGGAGGCCACGTGAATGGTTTGTGAGCACAATTAAGTGCACACAGCATGCCATATTATCTGATAATGGTAGGAAATAATTCCAAAAGGCAACTGACTGTGTAAAGCCACATAAAACAACACAAAAATACGATGAATCAGCCGGAATCAGCTGAGGTGACGTGACGGCGACCAGCGGGACTAGCTGTCACTCAAGTGGCCACGGCCTTAATTATGCAAACTTAATTTAGCTTAATATAAAGGAAACGGAGGAGTTATAAAAAAATTCACCCCCCTCACAGTTGTCATGAAGGGTAATATAAGCTATATGAACCAAAATCGTTCTTTGTACCAGGCTGTAAACACCTTTTTTTTCTGCTGTAAAGTTGGCCATTTCACCAGTGGGCTCATTAGAGATTTGCTCTATTATGGAGCAAGGACTAGCGGAATTTTCGATGAATTGCAAGTTTTAGTTACTTCCGTATTGGCTTCCCGAGGGAGAGCGGGAGGTTGCCGCTTGGCGTGCACACACAAACACACACACTCTCACGCACGCACGCAACACATCACTGCATTATAGAGCAAACCAGGTTACTAGCTTGAAGCTTAGCAGGTATGTAAGTCATGCAATTTATAAAAATGACCAATAAAAGTTTGTTACTGATACTCTGCTGGCTGATCTGCATGTTGATTCTAATCGGGAGCCGTTTATGTAAGAGGGACCGTACAGGCTACGTGTGTGCGTCAAACATTTTGGTGAATTACATTAGTTTGGGTTGGTCATATATTTGAAAGAGAAGAAGTTGACTTTAGTGATGACGAGGCTTCATTTACTGTAAAGGCACAAGATGCCGTCTGACAACAAGGGAATAACGCCTCACAGCAGCTGTTTTCCATCCTGTTAGATCGCATTTTTTAAATGATCAGTCCAGGAGGTGGTGCTGATCAACAACAGTATTGGTCCAAAGATGTTAAAAGCAAATAGATTGAAACTATCCTATCAAAGCTGTCTGAATGTGACTGTTTATACGCATCAGCTGCTGACCGGAAGTTCTTAGCATTCTCCTTGCGCATACACTCAAAGCATAATGGGTAATTTTGCGTTCCAAGAAAAAGGCCTATACAATAATATATTTGTGTAAATACATTACATTAATCGATACCAAAGCCAAAATTAGAACAAATTTAACAAAAATAAATAAATACTTAAGATCGTGGTGCAAAAATGTATAAATCCCAGTGAATGTTAGCAAAAAAATATTAAAAACAATATTTTTTATTCAAAATTAATAATTAAGATAGCCTGTTAAACATATCAAATTTTATTTTAATTTTGTAGTTTGCTAGTTTTTAATTTTTATTTGCAACACCTCATTAATTTTAGAAATTAAATGTATGTTCTTTTTATTCCCACAGATGACCAAACTTTTGTTTTTAATAAATAGAATGGTTTAAATCATGGCTAATTGCACCACTGCATAAAAAAAATATTCCTTTTCAAAGGGTGCGTACTCATTTAGGATTTGAATGGCCGTGTGTGTGTGTGTTTCAAGCTGCTGAAAATCCAACTTTGATAACATAAGTTGCCAGAACAGGTCCCAAAAAAACAAATTCAAAGCATAAATGATCAGAAAACACATGAACCACA
>CAIGQQ010031546.1:2606-26615 GCA_903798035.1 Danio albolineatus
AACTATATATATATATATATATATATATATATATATATATATATATATATATATATATATTAGGGCTGTCCAAAAACAAGTTTAACATAATATTTGTGTGTGTACTGTGTATATTTTATTATGAATATATAAATCACACATGCATATACTTGATAAAATGTTGTGTTATATTTAGACATATAAAAAATATATGTGTATGATACAAATTTTACATTTGAATATGATGTAACTACTTTGATGTAACTTTTTTATATATAGTTTTGGCTTCTATGAATGTGTTTATCACATATACATAATAATTATATATAAAACACACACATTTTATGTCAAAACAAACTTTTATTTTGGATGTGATTAATCACGATTAATTTTTGGACAGCCCTAATATATATATATACAATTTAAAACACCTATCTTTGGATACCTTTTCCGCTGGAGATACTGTTGTCCTAAAAACAAACAAACAAAAGAACATAAATAAAATCTTACACATACCTTAGGAACAGTATAGCAGACAATTTTGGCAGTTTTAAAACCGTGACTTTTCCAAACCGCGTTATACCTTTAAAATGGTTATCGCCCCATGCCTAACTGTGGATAGCAAGTAAATAGGGGTGTATATATTTGGCCACACAAAAATGGTAGTATGTAGCCATACCCTGATTCGAACAGAATCTCTCTTTGTTTAACCATGTTTAGAGCAGATTCTCTGTGTCAATCACAGATCTACAAGGTCTGTGGGACTAAACCTGAGAACCTCGTCAAGTATGAGCTATTACCAGACAGAATAGACCATTTTGAGAAGCAAGCTATTAATAATTTCCTTTTTCTGGTTGGTATTGTGACAGGTCTACTTTGTATGTCGGGAAACACTCCTCTGGTCTATATGCGTCTCCCTCCCTGGTGCATGACGGAGTTACTGTTGTGGTGAGTTACAGTGAACACCTTAATATGTTTATATATACCTCATACATTTGTGGATGTCCATTGTTGGGTTTCTCAAGGCACATTCATAAGTACAGGATTTAGGCAGCAACCAAAGTGCGAAGTTCATTCATTTATTCATTTTCTTTTCGGGTTCGCCACAGCGGAATGAACCCCCAACTTATCCAGCATTTGTTTTACGCAGCGGATGCCCTTCTAGCTGCAACCCATCACTGGGAAGCAAAGTGCGAAGTCACATCCGGGCCTTGGTCTAACTATAAAGCCTACTATTTAAATTTGATGCACAGATTTCTGAGGCATTAAGCGATAATTTATACTTTATTTCATTATTAAAATGCCTTTTAGCACCTTCAACTTTTGGTTCAGGCTGAACAAAGTTTACTTTATTCGAATACAAATTGCTCACATGTGATTTCTAATACAAGTTTTTGAGAAACCTTTATGGTCACACTTGGCAATATGGTTCCATTTAGATAATGTTCATAAAAATCTGTCATTTTGTGCAGTGTTTATTAATCATAGTTTTTCATTGACTAATACAGTAGTAAAATCCAAAGTTGTGCTTGTTCACAGTACACTGTAAAAAAAAATCCTTAATTTTATGGTTTATTTCCGGCAGTTGGGGTGCCGAAAAAAAACATAAAATAACGGCTGTTAAATGACAGAAATTCACCATAAAATAACGGATATTAAATTACAGAAATTTACCAGAAATTTATATTTAGGGAACTAACAATGAACAACTTTATTTTCATGAACATGAATAAATAGTACAATAAACATATTGTTGTTGTTTTTTTCTCGTATTAGTAAATACATTAACTAAAAATAACAAATGAAACCCTCTTGTTAAGTGTTCCCACGTTTATTAGTTATTTTACTTTGTTGTTGTATTGCATTTTATTATATTTCCGATGTGTCTTACTAATAAATATTACATTTTTGCTAATAAATATTAGCGACTGCATCAAATGATGCGCTTATCATTTAATGATTTGCTCTCTTTTAACCAACTAACCTGGGTTGTTTTTTTTCCTCCAGATTCAGTTCCGTTTTTATATTTCCTGTTCATATTTTCCATAATAATAATAAAAAATGTTATTGATGTTAGACAAACAGGGAATTGTTGCACTGATATTAATTCCATTTACTCGAAACATGCTAGTTCATGTTGGAATCATGCTAACCACATGCTAATTCATGTTATAATCATGCTAACAACATGCTAATTTGTGTTAAAAACATACTAATTCATGTTGAAATTAGTATGGCATTAATTTTAAAGACTGAAGAAAGCCAGTAAAAAGCTTTAAAGTAGTTACATTGTTGACTGCAGCGATCTTAAACATTATTTTTTAAAATATTTTTTCTAACTAAAACTACTTTCAACAGGCTTTCTCAAGTTAAACTTTATCGTCTAGTTCTAAATTGTTGTTGTATTGCATTTTATTATTTCCGATGTGTCTTACTAATAAATACGACATTTTTGCTAATAAATGTTAGCAACTGCATTAAATGATGCACTTATCATTTGATGTTTTGCTCACTTTGAACCAACAAAACTTTTTCCTCCAGATTCAGTTCCGTTTTTATATTTCCTATTCATATTTTCCAGAATAATAATAAAAATGTTATCAATGTTAGTCAAACAGGAATTTATCACAGCACTTGTTGCTCTAATATTTATTCCATTTGCTAAAAACATGCTAATTCATGTTGGAATCATGTTAACAACATGCTAATTCATGCTATAGAATCATGCAGGGATTAACTTTAAAGCTAATATAATGCTAACTTTAACTTTAAAGCTAACATAATGCTATCTATGTTAGACAAAAGGGAATCTATCACAGCACTTGTTGCTCTAATATTTATTCCATTGCTTTTGTCGTCATTATTTGTTAGTCACGTGGTAAATACGGTGTCTGTTAATTGTTTTAAAGTAAATATTAATATAGACTAATAAGGGTTAGGGCTAAAGCTTCATGCATCAGATGTCATACTTCACAAAACGCACACATTTTTTGTCTGAAGGTTATTCAAACTGTCCCAATAATTAAATACTATTTCTGAGTTTACATTTTAAGTTCTTTTTTTAACATTACATTGCTGATATTTGTAAATCTTACAAATAATTTGGCTGTATTAGCATTGCCATTTGCTTTCTAAATACAATGTTTTACACATTAAAAACGTTCTTAAACAATTAGAAATAATTATGCCTTCATAATGCTGATAGAGAACGTTGTTGTTCAGGAAGAGATTCGTGAATGTGTTCTTCTAATGCCTGCGTATTGCTAAAAGTGGAGACATGTGCATTTCAGCCTCGAGGCAGGACATTTCCCATGCTGGAGGGCCCCGGTAACCAGGGGTCACGTGAGGAAGATGAACAGGAGTGTGTTATCACTCCTAGCACCACAGTGAATTTCAATGCAGCGCTCAAAGAGAGGAACCGCATCAATTTCATGAGGAATTCTCTGCTGCTGATCGGTACTGTACCATGCTGCACACGAAGAACTCTGGCAATCATGCCCTCTAGTGGAAACATTTTACAGCATGTGTTTATTAATTTTTTTCTTTTACATTGGAAGAACTTTTAACACGGTAATATCAAAGAAAACGTTCTGAAGTGGTTTTATGTGCATAGAAATGTATGGAATCTACTTATAATAATAATAATAATTAATATTATTAATGATGATAATAATAATAATGATAATAATAATAATAATAATAATAATAATAATAATAATAATAATTATTATTATTATTATTACATAAAATAAAAAAATAATGTCTTCATTCAGCAGGACTAGTAGATTTATGTAATGTTATCTCATGTAAATTATGAACACATCTTTCTGGAAAAGGAGTATTATTATTATTATTATTATTATTATTATTATTACATAAAATGAAAAATAATGTCTTATAATGTCTCATTCAGCATGACTAGTAGATTTATGTACTAAAATGTTACAACTTATGTAAATTATGAACACATGTTTTTGGAATATGACTATCATAAGATTATTGTTGTTGTTGTTATTGTTATTATTATTATTATTATTATTATTATATAAAAATGTCTTCTTTCAGCATGACTAGTAGATTTATGTAAAATGTTAAAACTTATGAAAATTATGAACACATCTTTCTGGAAAATGAGTATTATGAAGATTATTATTATTAAAAAAGTATTTTAAATGTTAATGACTTGTATAAAGATTTTATCAAATTGCATTAAATTGTTATTTAATTGTTTTTTTATGTTATCAAATATTAGTTATCTTAATTGTGCAGGACAAAGTTTTGGGGGTATACAATTTATTGTTGTATCTATTTTTAGTGGGTGTCTGGGAATATATTTTACGAATGTAAACAAAAAACACAAACATGCACTAATAGTTTTAATTATAGTTTAAGATCAGAAGACTTTGCTTTGTTTTTTGTCATGATCCTTTTTCTCAACAGAACTGTTTCGCTTTTGTAGGGCATCACGAGATACCGCCTGATGCTCACCACAAAATCCTGGAGAAGTTTCCAGAGAGCATTCCCCGCCAAAACATGAACGTTATTCCCCCTGCCACAGAAAAGACCATTGAAGAGGTGAGAGTATCATCCACACTGACACTTCTGATTTCAGCTCTACGCAACCCACCTCGGGTAGCAATACTGGATGTTTCATAATAGGAAAGTTGGAAAAAAGCAATCCCTGTGATGAGACATCTAGACATATAACATGCAAGTGTTTATTGTGCACATTGATTTTTTTCCTCAATCTTCTGTAAATGGAAAGGAGCTATGGTTAAAATGCTGCAAAGGACATGTATACTGTGATAAATGCCTTTTGAATCTGAGATGGTGTTAATCCCTGATATAAGCAAACAGATCAATTCAAAAATATGTTTTGCTTTTCTCCAGAAAGTGAATGAGAGTGGAATGGAAGACAACAGTCCACTGCCTCCCCCTGTGTCCTCTCTTCAGGAGAAGCCTGGCCGCGTCCCTCGAGTGGAAACTCCAGTGGACTCCATGCTGAAGGACATGGCCACCATCATCTTCTGCACTTTTCTTCTGGCTGGCTGGGTGGCCTTCATCATCACCTATCCCAAGGTGAACACACTCAAATGGGACCCGACCATTAAATTAGTACAGAGATAGTCAGTGAGGTCAATTTTATTTGCTCCTTTACTCTAAAACTATATGATTTTGCAAGCTAAATTACCCACAGCATGTCAATACAATACTGGTTGTTGTGCAGAATGGGTTTATTTGAGCGATGCAAATAATCTCAGCCATCTTTGTTGCAAAATATTACTTTAATAATGCAAAATAGACGCTACAATGATGCACACAGCAGCTAGATAAAGTGGAAGAGAATGTCAAAGCCAATGCTCAATCCAAATCTGAAAGTTCTGCCAGAAAGAGGCCGTCTACTTTGTTATTGTTTATTTGATCTGTTAATTTTAATGTAGGTTCATGGGTAAACCAGTTGAAGTTTTACACAGGTTTTGAAAATATTTTTTTTGGTAGGAATAAATCCCACAGTAATGGCCCGTTTCTACTCAGTGGTACGGTACGGTACGAGTCGGTACGGGTCACCTTTATCAGGCTTGCGTTTCCACTGCTAAAAGCGTACCAAGGGTACTCTTGTGATGGGCGTGGTGTTCGACAAAAAGTTTCAGTCAACGTCATTCTCGCTCAAGGAAATGTCTAAAGTAAAGCTCTACGGGTCTTCACTTCTCACAAAACAGATGCTTTATACACATAAATACTAGTGTATAAATTTTTATTACTAACCTTTCTATGAACATGATCTGATTATAACTGCAGATCAATGACGCCAAATAGCCTACTGTAATGTCTGCTGTTATATAAAATAAATAAATAAATAAATGCAGCATAAATGAACACATACAGCCCCTTACAGTCTCCGACATGTTAGCAATTACAGAAAAACTACACACAGCAGACATTTATGCCTTATTTAGGTTCAAAAACAGCACGAAATATAGCCCACAGTCAGTGCAAACCTCTCATCTGTGTCTGTAATCTTCACCAGCACATGTAGCCTCACGTTAGAAAGTAATTCCGTCATTCCGAGTTCATAATATTCCAGAAGGTGATGATAATAGTTAAACATAGCAGTTTGTTCATGTTTGCTGAAAAAATCATTTGCTCCTTTGTTTTTTCTGGCTTCTCCTTTGTTTTTGCACGTGTCAGTCTCGCGTTTGTCTGTTTCTGAAAGGATCGGGTTTTAAAAGCACCTCAATAATCTAGCGCACGTTATTATCATCAGCTCAAGAAGTTTGTTATTTCAAATATAGACATGCACACGAGCTCAGGAGACAAAGCGAAACCGCTCACACTTTAGACAGACTCATAAAAAACTACGGGGCACAGGGGAGAATTTGCTCTTCTTCTTGGCTTTGTGGCTGTTCATCAAGATGGCGACAATGTTTGTTTGAGCTCGGGTCGACCATGGCTCGTTATTATATTTATTTATTATTACAGTGTAATCTCTCGGCTGTGTATTTAAACATAGCGCTTCCTTTATTTTCATTCTGGCTTGTTGTGCAAGCGAATGACGTATCTCTGTCAACTAATAGCGTTCAGCCGCGAGTCTAGGTCTGCACTTTGGTACCCTTGGCACCCTTTACAAAGGATGAGCAAAAAGTGGTACGGTACGGTTCGGTGCGCCTTTAGACAGTGGAAAAGGCCATAAAAGCGTACCGAACCAAACCGTACCATACTACTCAGTGGAAACGGGCCTTAATTTCGGAACTTCGGAAGAAAGTCCTAGGTTTTGATGTGAGGAGTTTTGTGCAGTCACATTTTGTCACAATTTTTTTTACTGTTTATTTGGTGGTAAATAAGGGACTTAAGGGACTTGACATTGTTCTAAATAAATTAAAAATATATACTGTATATATATTTATAATTTATTTAGAACAATGTCAAGTCCCTTAAGTCCCTTATTTATCAGCAAATAAATGGTAAAAAAATTGTGACAAATTATAGAATAATTTTTTTTGTATTTATGTTTTTTTTGTAATTTAAATTATACAGATTTTTCATAATTATGCAGATTATACATAATTTTGATTATACAGAATTGCAGAAAGTTTATATTCAGCAGTGCTGTCTACATGGCACAACAAATCTGTTCATTGTGTGTACAGTGTTAGTTATGAAGAAAGCATGAGAGTTATTGTGTATTTTTGCATCTAACAGACATGACTGAATTGCCTACAATATTCAGTACTGCACCTCTGGGAGTAATATGAGTAATTAGTGTGTGTGTGTTTCATTAAAACACTGTGTCATTATTACTGCAGAAATACTAGAAATATATCTCAAACATATGCGAACACTTCACCTACAAATCTTTGGATGAGTAATTTTCTTTGTTATAGTTGGCATTGTCATATTTCAGTCTGAACATGTGTCTGTTTTGTGTTCTGATCAGAGTGTCCATAAGCAGCAGCAGTTGCAGCATCAACAGTTTCAGCAGCAGATGGAGGAGAAGCTGCAGCTCTTGCAGCGGCAGCAACTCATTTTCCAGCCGCCTACTGATCTCCCCCCTGACAGTGACTTCCTGGAGGCAGCCCATACCCGCTCAGAGAGCTCCACCCACAGCAGTCCCAATGGCACCCCCCGTGCATCCAACCATTCAAACGTATCCCAGTGTGAGACCGGACTTTCTGCCAATGAGCATGAGGATACAGGTCAGTGCTGTCAACCCAACACATAACGCATCTCATTAAATTCTGATTTTTTTAGAACTCTTGTTCTTATATATTCATTTCAGAGGAAGAATCCAACATTGTCCGAATTGGAAACATCACTTTCAACCCCAAAAATGTACTTGGACATGGTGCTGAAGGAACTATTGTTTACAGGCAAGTGGCCAGTTATGTTGTGCAAACTGTGTAGGCCCCATCACAAGAGTAAAGGCAGGGCACCCGCCTCACTGCATAATCAAAACAGTGTATACAAGGGCCCTGTCATTTAGCTAGTCATAGCGTGTCATATAGCGTAGCACAAGCTCTGTGATTGGTTGCGTAAAAAATATTTAGAAAAATTTACGTTTAGTAAAAAACATAACACCAGAAACTCGACACAGAGGAACATAACCTCACTGCCAGCTAGCGTTTTGTAAGTGTTATTGCAGAGCAGCACAAAAGGTGTGCAGGAGTATAAATGCACGACAATGCACGTTGCATGCACCGTGGGTCATGCCAATCACTTGACGCAGAAGTATCAACCAGACTTAAATGATAAATGCGCCATGGCGCGACACAACGGACTCTTAAAGGGAATGGGAGATGAAACTCTGATTGGTTTAATGCACGTTATGCTCAAAACACACCTATAACTCATTAAGAGAATAAGCACAACTCTGTAAGACCATGCGCTGGGGCGCAAATCGTATTTTTTCTATCCTTAAAGTGGATTCATTCAAGCTCTTAATGATTATGCGCTTTAGACTTTGCACCTAGATCTTTAAATTAGAGCCCATTGTCTGTGTTCTTGTTTACAATGGAGTTGGAAATACACTTTAATCCTCTCTTGGTGCTTGTTGACAAGGGGTCTATTTACCATTGAGTGCAATTGAATTTATTGTTATTGTGCAGCTCCCTCCTGTTTCTTTTTTGTTTGTTTGTTTGTTTGTTTGTTTTGTGAACTAATTTCCCAATTCAGAATTGACAAACTAAAAAAAAAACAATTCAAAGCATTGTAAACAAGCTGTATGTACATTATATACGCAGTTCCAAAAGTTTGGTTGCGTGAGTATTTTATGCTTGTACCCTACTGGGTAACACTTTATTTTGATGGTCCATTTGAGTATTAGTAGACTGTCTGCTTAATATCTGTTGATACTGACATTCAACAGACATTTAACTGACTGGGTCAATGACGTGACGCTCATTTTTTTGTGTCCATGTGATTTAAATGAAGTCAAAAAGGTCACAGTTTCAAAATAAATAAGCAAATGACTTGCACACATTCTCTATTTTGAGGGCCAAGTCTAATTTTTTGGGTTTTAATCCATTTTAAGATATTTTTTAGGGGATTACTACAAGAATGTCTATGTGGTGTAACCAAAACAAATTGGTACCAAATAGTTTATCTTGTTTAAAAAAGGTGAAATTCTCAGTAAAACATCATATCAGCTAGTTTGGCATAATTTTATATTAGACATATTTCATAGTAAATAAAGGTAAATATAGCATAATTTTTCTAAATATTAATAATAATTTGGGGAGTTATGTCAAGATATCAAGTGTCAAGATGGTGTAACCCCCATTTATTGAGCCCACAGCCCCATTTTTGTTAATATTGTGCAGAAGACCATGAGACAGGAAACTGTATCACAGAGAAGGACCCTTGATAAGACTAATTGCTACATGCAAAGGATATTAACTCTTTTTAAAATGTGAGATATTCTGAACTTTTTAATGAGTGGTCAGATATTCTTATATACGTGTCAAATGGTAAGACCCCAAGAGTACAGTATAATTGGTCATTATTATAAAAATAAGTTTTATCGTTAAAAATTACATTTAAAATATATTCCCACCAAGTCCATGTGCTTACACAGGTATTTTAATAATGCCTGTCAAAATTGATTTTAAGTTGAAATGTCAAGCGGTGTAACTGATTACACCATTTGACTTCAATTACACATCTTTCTGTTGGGGCCAATTTAGTCAAATATCATCAGTTCATGATGCTGATTAAAAATGCTATATAAATGATTCTACCATTTGGAACTATTTTGGGTTCATAGTGTTGCATTACTTATTTATTTATTTATTTATTTATTTATTTATTGAGAAGGTCGTGCTTAATCCACAACCTTACTAGTAAAGCTCTTTAAACCTAGGATAATATAATTATGTTGCTATTATGTTGCTCAACATGAATGCTTTTTTAAAATGTTAATTCATGTTTCAGTTCACCTCATATAATGGACACACTCTTTTACTCGCACACACACTCATACACTACGGCCAATTTAGTTTCTCCAATTCACATATACCACAAGTCTTTTGACTGGAGGAAACCCATGCAAACTCAACACAAGAAGGCCTCCTGCTCCATCCATGACCCGAACCAGCAATCTTCTTGCTGTAAGGCAAACATGCTAACTTAGCCCTGTCAATATTAAAGTCAATATTATTACCCCCTTAAAAAAAATTTCGATTGTCAACAGAACAATCCACTGTTATGCAATGACTTGCCTAAAAAATCTTACTTGCTTAATTAACCTAATTCAATTCAATTCATTTTTATTTGTATAACGCTTTTACAATGTAGATTGTGTCAAAGCAGCTTCACATGCATTATAAAAAATTGAAACAGTGTCAGTCCAGTTTTCAGTGTTGAAGTTCAGTTTAGTTCAGTTCAGTGTGGTTTAATATTCACTGCTGAGAGTCCAAACACTGAAGATTAATCCATCGATGCGCAGCCCTACAAGTCCCGAACCATGCAAGCCAGTGGCGACAGCGGAGGAACAAACTTCATCAATTGGCAAAAGTGGAGAATTAAAAAACCTCATTAATTAACCTAGTTAAGCCTTTAAATGTCACTTTAAGCTGAATACTAGTATCTTGCGAAATAACTAGTGAAATATTATGTACTGTCATTATGACAAAGACAAAAAAGAAATTAGTTATTAGAATTTAGTCATTAAAACTATTATGTTTAGAAATTTGTAGAAGCAGCACTTGGGAAAAACTTTTAAAGAGTTCAAATTTAACATAGGAGTGGTAACAATTTTGATGAGCCTCTGCTGACTGGGTGCTCACAGCCTTGAGTTCTGGAGGCTTTCATACTTGATGTGCTCACCGTTGTTGTACTATTATTAGTAACAACTGGAGGGAAATTGGATTAACTATAATGGCAAAAAGTATTAAAGTCAGGAGGTGCTAAATTAATTAATTTATTAATTAAAAAAAAATAATTAAAAAAATTAAAATTAATTAAAAATTAATTATTTTAAAATTAAAAATTAATTAATTTATTAATTAAAAATTAATTAAAAAAATAGGTTGTAGATAAGTTTGGAGGAAACTCATTAAAATGTTTTTCTATACCTCGCTGTACGCCACCGTTAGTCAGTCATGTATGTTTGCAAACATTGGCTCTCAATCCTAGAACCAGGGCAACATCCAGAGCGGCAGCAGCTTTTATGTACCTGTCAGTGTTTGGCAAATTGCTCCTAAATAGCATAAAACTAAAAATAAAATAGTGGATATTTTTTCTTCTTTGTAATATCAACTACTTTTTTCATTTTACTTCAACCAACTGAAAAGAAACAGAGTGATGTAAAAGATGTTAAATGCTACACATGTTTGTTTTAGTATTAATATTCTATTGATGAGGGTCACAGATTTAATGGAAAGGATGTTATTACTTTATGTATTGAAGTTCAGCAACATTGTTTCATGGTTGTGAACACGTTGGTCAATGACAGTCACACCCCCTCAGATATTGTTCCTCGACTGTCATTATGATATGAAACATAAGTACACCTTTCATCACCACAATGATTTCTTGTTGTCAGACATTTTGATCAGCATTTAAAAGAAAGTAAAACCACTTCAGCTGAAATTGTTGACTATCGTGTTTGATATTCACTGTCAATTTCAGTCATTTTTGGCTGTTGAAGCAACACGGTCAGGTGGTGTAACTGGTTTGTGTCAATTGGTGAAACCAGTATTTTTTATAAAAATATAATTATATACGTGGAGATAATGTGAAATACAATTTAAAACACTTACTTTAGTGTAATAAATTGTTTTTTTAACAATTTGTACATAATTGGTCAAAGATTATTTAGAAATCAAATTTGTTTTTAGCATGTGTCCGGCCAAATATTGCAAAAACTCATTAAAATGTACATTTAGACATAACGCAAATAAAATAAATGTTGGTTTGATATTTTAGAATGAATGCTTTATTTCTGTGAGTACACTTGCAGATCTTCTAGGAGGAGTAAAATATTTAATTTTTCCAATGTTTTGACAGTTACACCATTTGACATTTTCAGGTACATTCAGGCCTAACATTTGTAAAAAAAAAAGGTGCAAATATTAGTTTTAATTACATAAAATCAACATGATCACAATCTGTGCATTTTAAAATACATGATGGATGCTTTTAAATCATCTTTAAAAAAAAAAAATTCTCATCTTGCTGCACCTTTTTTGTCACTGACCCTACTATAAGAAACTTTGCAAGTACATGTCAACCTATACCAGGGGTGTCCAAACTTTTTGCAAAGAGGGCCAAATTTGATAAAGTGAAGATGCCCGGGGGCCAATAGTTCCTTCTGACATTTTTTTCACCACAAATGTCACATGAAAATTCACACTGTTATAAAAGTATTTTCATTGTGATGTTTACGCGCGAGGACAAAGTGAATCGCGAGCAGATTACAGGCCTAAACTCGAGGAAACTACAGCTCGCGCACGCGCTGAACTGATCCACCGCGAGGAAACAGGCCTCGTGCGCGCACATCATCATCTGTGCGCACGATATATATTTTGTGCGAGCGAGGAAATGCCTGCACTGCACGCGCGCGCGATCAGTTCTCTCCGCTCGCTCGCTGACTCTTCTCTCTTTTTTTTTTTTTTTTCAGTCTTGGGGCGGGCCTTGGTTTACTTGTTATCTCTAACGCGGTTACTCTCCCTTGGTTTATTTATTCTAACAGAGCTAGCGAGCCATAAATAACACATTATGAAATGGAATCTACGGGCCGTATGAAATCTGACTGCGGGCCGTGATTGGCCCGCGGGCCGGACTTTGGACATGCCTGACCTATACTAACCCCAACCTAACAGTCTACTTATAATCTAATGACAATTAGTTGCAATGTAACTTAAATTCAACAAACGGGCCATCAAAATAAAGTGTGACCCCCTACTGTGGCAAAAATCTTCTCTTTCTATAATTTCAGGGGACAGTTTGATAATCGTCCAGTGGCTGTGAAGAGGATTCTCCCAGAATGCTTTAGCTTTGCTGACCGTGAGGTTCAGCTGCTGCGTGAATCAGATGAGCATCCAAATGTGATTCGTTACTTCTGCACTGAGAGAGACCGTCAGTTTCAGTACATTGCCATAGAGCTGTGTAACTCCACATTACAAGAGGTATGACAGACACACCACCTGACATTTCATTGCTGTTTCAGGTCCGAGAACCCACAATAAAAATTGCAATATAATATATTTCAGTATATTAGTATTAGGCGGCACAGTGGCCCAGTGGTTCGCCTCACAGCAAGAAAGTCGCTGGTTCGGGTCCCAGCTGGGACAGTTGACATTTCTGTGTAGAGTTTGAATGTTCTCCCTGTGTTGGTGTGGGTTACCTCTGGGTGCTCCGGTTTCACCCACAGTCCAAAGACATGCAGTAGTGTTTGAGTGTGTTTGTGAATGTGAGAGTGTATGGGTGTTTCAGGTTTTTTATTTTTAAAGAGCCCCTATTATACATTAAAAAGGGTCATATTTTGGTTTTGGGGGTCTCCAACAGCAGGCTGATATGCGTGCATGGTCAAAAAACACTTTCATTGTCTTATAATATGCATCTATTTTTACCTAATTATCCCAGCGACTCCTATATGAATCGTTCAGCGATTCATTTGTTCCAAAACCCCTCCTTAGCGGTGATGCTAATCTGCGCTGATTGTACCGATGACCCAGTCTGTTGCGATTTGGTCGACATCTTTCAGCATTAGAGAATGCCCACCACGGCTTATCAATATTGAAGTAGTCAGAGTGCATAGTGTGTGCGTGAGCATATCTGCCAACACTCGTTTTTATCGGGAGTCACCCGTATTTTAGACACCTCACCCCTGAACCTAACCCCCCGGTCTCCCAGCATATCACTCTATTCTTAACCAGAAGTAAAAACAGTGACACACATTCAGTATTAATGCACACAGCGGCAAAAGCTGAAATATTATGAAACATGACCGATGCACGTGTGTAGGAGAGCTGATGTGGCCGAGGCAACAACAAACACCACAGAAACACGAGCTCACAAAAGCATTTTAATTCTTAAACAAAGCAACACACAACGCGTTTTCAACGTGGCTTTAGAGGCGATATGAGAATATAAGAAGTTAACCAGATAACACAATTAAATACATCATTTTCAAGCTAGAGAAAACAATGAGGCAACCGTTTTAATTACATTTGCTTACACTTGTGAAATGGAGGAAAAAGGAGAGGTTGGATAGAGGGTGCAGGCCAGATCCACTGTCAGGCAAACAGGAAATGTCCTGGTGCTCCCTATGGCCAGTCCGCCCCTGCATACATCTTTTCTGATCCTTCCTTTAACAAACGGTCGACGAATCCTCCGTTGTAAGCGTGTAGATTTCAGAAGCACTCCTCAGAGGGAACGTAGCACAAGGCTGGGGCTATAATGCTGAGGCATTTCTGCAGAAATAAACCTCAACCACTGACTCTTCACAGTTTCATCTTTGGTTCATCCGCACACTTACAATAATATCCAGCCGAGCACAGTGCTCTTCTTAGTGTTGCCAGATGTAGCTGACTGATTCCAGTTCAAACCCTCTCCAAAAGTTTTTTACCTGCAGAATCAAATTCAGAACCGCCCAATCAGGCAACACTGGTTCTTTCGCTTGCTGATGTGTTTGTGGGCGGGGTTGGGGGTTTCAAACTTTCCCAGATTTGCGCATGCATAAATGGGCGGTGCTTAAGTTTCATTTCCACGTCACGCCGAAACAGCTAAAGACTCATAATCAAGACGATTCCTTTGAAGCACTATGAGTCGACTCTTTTATAGATGAATCAATAGTTTTAAACACTGTGCACTTTCAGATTTAAGCCTGGACATTTCACTTCACTTAGAGCTGTGTTACACACTACATGCAAGCTCATTTTCAAAAACCCATAAAAGGTGCTCTTTATTAAATTTCAAAATCTTTTTTTCACATTGTCATTATGGGGTATTGTGTGTAGAATGTTGAGGAAATAAATGAATTTAATCCATCTTATCATAAGGCTGTAACATAAAAAAATGTGTAAAAAGTCAAGTGCTATGAATACTTTCCAGATGCACTGAAACTAATTTAGCTCAATTCTTTCACTGCTTTATTTATTCACCATTATTTTACTTACTTTTAGTATGTGGAGCGGAAGGATTTTAACCGCCACGGTTTGGAGCCAGTGACACTGCTAGAGCAAACCATGTCTGGACTGGCTCATTTACATTCTCTTAATATAGGTAAATATTATCTGTATTACATTTTCAAATAGACGGACATCTGTGGTTAAATAATTCTTATTCATGAAGGTTTTTTGTTTGTTTAATAATTGTTTTGACGCAGCATTAATATAACTCATGTTTGGTAGTCCACAGAGATCTGAAGCCGCACAATATCCTGGTGTCGATGCCGAACACGCATGGACGTGTAAAGGCCATGATCTCCGACTTCGGCCTGTGCAAGAAGCTGGCAGTGGGCAGACACAGCTTCAGCAGGAAGTCAGGAGTGCCAGGCACTGAGGGCTGGATTGCTCCTGAAGTGCTCAGTGAGGATGCGAAGCACAACCCTGTAAGTGCTCGAACACCAAGCTGTGTGTCAGTTTTGAGTTTGCTTTAACACCATCGAACCATTTGCGCTCAATACACACACACAAAAACGTTCTTCGACCAGAATTGCATATATATTGCGCTTCAGAAAACAAGCTCTCCATCCACACTATACACACTAAAATGCATGAGATGTGACCGTTCATGCTCACTGGGTGGGTTTGTGCTTGTTTTGTTGCTACTACTGCTTGTGTCTTATGAGTGGACGAATCAGAGAATGATCCGCAGTAGTCCAAAAGACCACAGATAGCCGTGCCCTCCTTTCCAATACGTTGAATTTCACTGTCTGTACTAAAACCCAACACCAAAGTTTCCTAAAGTGGGGTATTTTCACAATGCTTTGTTTTCTTTACTGGTTGAAGATGGAGTATGTAAATGTCATGTGGAACTGAATCAAAATGTATGCGTTTTAAAATGGCACCCAATTATTACCGTCTTATCTTGATCACTGATCTAATCTAGAGGTAAAAGAGAGAACATGGAAGGACTTAAATTATTGACATCAAACTTTTATTGAGTGGTCACATTTTGTGCATGAATTCAATCCTTAGTAACACTGTAATAGAAGGTTTAAATTGTTAACATTAGTTATTAAAAACTATCAATTTTGTTATGAATCTTTAAATTTTAACTTATACATACCTTTTTGTGTATTGTTTGTGTTTGTGCAATACAGTGTTAAGCACAATTCATGGAGTTTCATTCATGCGAATGCAACAGACCTGAAATACAAGCTCGTGTGACAAGTTTCACATGCCGCTGCTATCACTATGTTCAATACTGTTAGCTAAGCTAAGGACTGTGTTAGGTCAAGTAAATTTGCTATAGCATCAAGTGTATTTGAAAAACATAATATTATTTACTATAATATACTATTACAACTTCTTACTTCATGTGGTTTAAACGTTTTAAAAAATGTCCCATTTCATTGGCTGGCTCTAGCCAATAAACTGGTCTTTTACTGGTTTTTACATTTCTGTAGAATTATTAATATTTAACAAAAACCTTTTTAGAAAATAGTTTAAATAAATCCTAAGTAATAAAATAATCAAAGGGATTATTCTCTTACGTCCCAGTCCCGTCGGCTGCTGGCATTGTTCATTGGTCAGGCATCGGCCAATGAAACAGCTTTAGCTCTGCCTCGCCCCTCCCCCCCCCCGCCCCGCGCAGCTCGCTACTCTGCATCTACAAGTGCACAGATGAGTTCTGCTACAGAGATCGCGCTAAATGTGTAGCAGAAGTCAGAACGCGAGAGATTTGTAGTTGAACTGGCAAACCTGAGAGGTTGTGAGTGCCGACTTGTGGTTGTACAGCGAAGCTGCAGTCAAATTTGCCGTACACGTGTGTCTGTCAAATTGTATTTGTGAATGTCATTTTACATATATACAACTATTAATCTGCAAATTCAAATTCAAAACACAAGTGTGTGGATAACTGTCTGTGTGTGCAAATTGAGAGATTCAGCTGTTCACATCAGGGCTGTGAGTGTACATTTTAACCTACACATACAAATATTTTTATCACAGGTTCTCATATTTAGATTTGCAAGCTCTCGAGTTTTGCAAATGAAATACCTTAATAAGATTCCCCACATTGTGCAAAGCGCTTTGAGTGTCTAGAAAAGCGCTATATAAATGTAAAGAATTATTATTATTATTATTATCATTATTAATAACTCGTAAATGTATTAGTGTTCATTGTAAGTGCATGATATATAATTAAATGAATTGAATTCCTGAAAGTGGTCAAAATAATTACATTTTGTCAGAATTTTCAGACTTGGTCAGATAACAATTTTCTCTCTATGCAATGTTGCGTAGAATCAAAAACAATAGAGGTGCAAAGTCACAAGCAAGATGAAACTAGCTCAATGAACTGTTTAGCAGCCAATTTACAAAGTCTTGATGCATCAATTGCCCAATGAGGATTAAGTAGCGTAGAGAGGGATGTGATAAACACTACAACTAGACGGTTGGCTAGATAATCACCAGCCTTTTTCTGATGTTTCAGACCTGCATGGTGGACATATTCTCTGCAGGATGTGTGTTTTATTATGTGGTATCTGAAGGCCTCCACCCCTTCGGAAAATCCTTGCAACGGCAAGCAAACATTTTACTTGGTGCCTACTCTATGGACCACTTAGAGCCTAACAGACACGGTAGGACCACCACGCAACCTCTTGCACTCAACAGCATCAGCTCATCTTGGACTAAAAGGTTTTTAGCAGTCGTTTTCATCATGTGCTTATCTCTGCTGTGTCATGCAGAGAGCATTGTGGCCCGAAACCTGATCGAACAGATGTTAAACATGGAGCCTGACAAGAGACCCTCAGCTGACAGAGTGCTGAAACACCCCTTTTTCTGGAGTCTGGAAAAACAGCTGCATTTCTTCCAGGTTTGTGGATTCATTACGTAATTTATCAGGTGAATAAAAAACAATAGGTCACAGAGCAAGAAGCTCTTAAATCGGACACAACCTGTGTTATTTCTTAACACACCTATGTGTCTAGATCAGTCATCAACTATATTTGTCAGAGGGACAGAGATTTACCAGACAGTCTCTTTGGGGGGCCGGCCCCCAAGAAGAAAATCAAATAAAAATCTAGTTTTGGCTTAACATTATGTTTAATGTTTAGACTTTTTCCATTTTATTACAAAACTGAAGGCGTTTGATTCAAGCTCCCATTACCTATACCACAGTCAACCACTAGGAGCGATAGATATTTTGCCTCAACTCATTTAGGCTAAGTCAACAAGGAGAAATGTAACTTTAGCCATTGATTAAGCACTGTGAATAGCCCGTTTCAGCATTGTGATTTGAATTCAATCCCACTTAACGTTTCGTTTGATGTGCGAACACTATTTGTGACCTGTTTTATTCTGGTACTAGGTTATTTATTTACCATGTTATTTTAAGTTGTGCCAGATTGTTTTTCCAACTTACTAGCTCTTAAATCGGACACAACCTGTGTTATTTCTTAACACACCTATGTGTCTAGATCAGTCATCAACTATATATGTCAGAGGGACAGAGTTTTACCAGACAGTCTCTTTGGGGGCCGGACCCCCAAGAAGAAAATCAAATAAAAATTCAATTTTTGCTTAACATTATGTTTAGTGTTTAGACTTTTTCCATTTTATTACAAAACTGAAGGCATTTGATTCAGGCTCCATCATCTATACCACAGTCAACCACTAGGAGTGATAGATATTTAGCCTCAACTCAATTAGGCTAAGTCAACAAGGGGAAATGTAACTTTAGCCATTGATTAAGCACTGTGAGTAGCCCGTTTCAGCATTGTGATTTGAATTCAAGCCCACTTAACGTTTCATTTGATGTGCGAACATTATTTGTGACCTGTTTTGTTGTGGTACCAGGTTATTTATTTACCATGTTATTTTAAGTTGTGCCAGATTGTTTCCGTGACATTCCAAGTTCCGTGAGTCTCCCGCAAATGCATAAAGACTCCCGGATGCCCACAAACGAATGATAATCTCAAGGAAATGGCGCGTTTCCGGACCAAACTCCCTCTCGGCCCTTAACCATCATGGCCTCCCAATCATCCCCATCCACTAAATTGGCTGCATAACTATCTCTCCTCTCCACCTATTGCTGGTGTGTGGTGAACGCATTGGCGCTGTTGTCCTGTGGCTGCCGTCGCATCATCCAAGTGGATGCTGCACACTGGTGGTGGTGTGGAGAGACCCACCTCATGATTGTAAAGCGCTTTGGGTGTATGGCCATACACAATAAATGCGCTATATAAATACACATTACATTCTGAACTGTGGTACTGATCAATTATAATCCTGCGGATGCTCACATTGAGACATTGATGCTGCAATAATATTTTGTGCAGCCCATACTGCAGTCCTCTGTTTCCTTGTTTAGTCAATTGCAGTCATAATCACGTTTCAAAGGTTGCTAATTTGCGATATTTAATTCATATACAAAAATTTTAACCAGTCAAATCAGAGATCCTTTACTTTGAACTCTTACAGGAGACATGTTTAGACTGTGTTCAATGTAGAGGCTCAAAAACAGGGTAGAAATGGACATTTAGTTCGTAATTTTGACACATTTTGATGATAATATTGTAGGTGGCTCACAGGAAAATTTAGGACATAATAAGAATAAATGTCATGACGGCTATATAGGATACAACTTTTTTCACAGAGAAAAAAACAACAGTATTTGTGTTTCTCAGGATGTGAGCGATAGAATTGAGAAGGAGCCGTTAGATGGACCAATCGTGAGGCAGCTAGAGAGAGGAGGACGGGTGGTGGTGAAAGGTGATTGGAGGGATCATATCACAGTGCCTCTACAGACTGGTGAGCACCGGATTTCTGTTGATTTCAGTTTCTAATTCTTTCACCACTTCAAAGTTCTACCATGATTCAACTGTTCTTTCATAATAATTTCATGTACAACCTCTCTGCAAACTTCTCTGATGTAGCTTTCTTTTTTTACAGATCTACGCAAATTTCGCTCTTACAAAGGGGGATCGGTCAGAGATCTTTTACGTGCCATGAGAAATAAGGTACATTTTCATTTAAAGATATATTAACAGTACAAAAAAATATCCATCATACCACCGCCAGACGTACTAAAAGTGGGACCTGTAAGGGTACTACATGGGTCCTAACCGGGGAATACATGTCAGACCCATTTGGAGCCCACCAGTCTGAAGGAGTTTAAAGTGGGTTTGCACCTGGGATCCACATGGGGGCCAGCCGTGGATGCCCAGGTGGGTTTTAAGTAGGATCTGTAAGGGTCTTATGTGGGTCTTAACCGGGCAATACATGTCAGACCCATTTGGGCACCATCAGTCTGAAAGGATTAAAAGTGGGCTTGCACCCGGGATCCACTTCTGGGCCAGCTGTGATTGCCCAGATGGGCTTTTAGGGGGACCTGTAAAAGGTCTTAACTGGGTAATTCATGTCAGACCCATTTGGACCCCATCTGCCTAGAGGGGTTTAAAGTGGGCATGCACCAGGATTTAACCGTGAATGCCCATATGGGCTTAAAGTGGCTTTAAGCTCTGTAAGCATCTTATGTTGGTCCTAACTGGGCAATTCATGCAAGGCCTATTTAAGCCCAACCATGCCAAATGGTTTAAGGAAACAATCTTAGAAAAATGATATTTGTGTTCCCAGATCAAACCCATGGCCACTTGGTCCATAAATATGTCATGCAAGACCCATATATATGTTCCCAGATCAAACCCATGCCCACTTGGCCCATGTCTGTCCCTTATGGGGTCCATGTAATCAGCTCATATAGGCTTCCTATGTGGGTCTCATACTGCAAAACCTACATGGGACCTGCAGATTTCACCCAGCCAAAGCCCATGCACACATAGTTGCCATGGAACCTGTAGTTAACCCATTTGGGCCCCACGTCATTGCTGGCTGGGACAGGGTTCATACGGTCATGAAAAACCTGGAAAAGTCATGGAATTTTAAAATGGAAAATTTTAAAAGTTTTGGAAAATTAAATTAACCCTCAAAGTTTTGGAAAAGTGTTGGAAATTTGCTTCACCATCTCTGTATATTAGAATATAGCTGATAATTTTGTTTAAATTCCAGTTAACGAGCGCACAGTCGGTCACGTACAAAGTCACAAAATCTGTACAAAGCTTGTCATTTATTGTAGTAAAAATATTTAGTATTTTATATTGCAGGACCTCGGTTTAACGTTTCATTTGAAAGACGGCGCTCACTGAGCAGTATAGAGTCCTCTTCATTATACTGGGGCGTTAGGACCCACACAGACCACAGTTGAGCGCCCCCTGTTGGCCTCACTAACACCACTTCCGGCAGCAACCTTTCCCATGTGGTCTCCCATAGAGGTACTGACCAGGCACAGCCCTGCTTCACTTCAGTGGGCGACCATGTGAGAGTTGCAGAGAGCTAGCTGCCGGAAAAGTAATGGAATTTTACTGGCAAAAAGATGTCAGAACCCTGTATAGATATAAAAACCAACTTAAACTAAATAGATTGTTCCGCGTTCTATGATATGCTGTAATAAATTTATCGTCATTGTTTTTCTTATTATTTACCGTGTATGTGTAGACATTATTTTCCCAGAGATGGGTTGCAGCTGGAAGGGCATCCGCTGCATAAAACAAATGCTGGATAATTTGGCGGTTCATTCCACTGTGGCGACCCCAGATGAATAAAGGGACTAATCCGACAAGAAAATGAATGAATGAATGTAGACATTACATCAGGAGTGTCCATGCTCGGTCCTGGAGGGCCGGTGTCCTGCAGATTTTAGCTCCAACTTGCCTCAACACAAAGCCTAGTTAGAGCTTGATTAGCTAGCCCAGGTGTGTCTAATTGGGGTTGGAACTAAACTTTGCAGGACACCGGCCCTCCAGGACTGGGTTTGGCCACCCCTGCATTACATGAAACATTACGTTATGAAATGTACTTGAAATTTCTGGAAAAGTCTTGGAATTTTAGGAGTAAAACTGTGTATGAACCATGATCATGGAACGTTCTGTGTCTGCAACATTCTAGAAATGTTGTGGTTGCAAAAAGGTCATAGAAAAAAGCTACAATTAAAGAATTTAAATAATAATAATAAATAAATAAATGGTGCATGTTACAAATTTACACACAAATTCTGAATTATTCAATCTTTTCTCTTGTAGAAACATCATTACCGGGAATTACCTGAGGACGTCCAGAAGACACTGGGTACCATACCCGATGAATTTGTGTCCTACTTCACCTCCCGTTTCCCTCTTCTACTGCAGCACACACACCAGGCCATGCGTTACTGTGCTGCGGAGCGATCCTTCCTGCCCTACTACCACGCGTCTGAACTGCTCGCACACCAGACTATAATGCAGTGTGTGCCACAGACTCCGTCCGCACAGCACAGCAGCGCATCAGAGCCTTCAGGCCTGTCGTCGTCCAGTCAGACATCAGAAGCTCTGCATGAATTACCAGACGCGCTGTCTGAAACGCCAGTCTCCACAGAGCACACACAGACAGGCCCTGGAGCTCCATAGAACCATAGATGGACATTTCCGGACACATTCCAGGGAAGAGCAGTCTCTGTGTGGATGCGGTCCAGGCCTGCAGTGCCTGGGCTCTGTCCTGCAGAGCTACCGTACCATTTTAGTGCCTTACTCGCTCAATGTAGACAGCGGTTCTCGTCTGAGAGCTTCAGGATCTGGGTGTGATCTTGATTGAGAAGGATGGGGTTGATTGGTGTGCCCGCACAACTCTGTGTCAGTGCGTGTCTTCGTATTTGAAGGGAGGCGAGAGATTTTTGGTTAACACTTGAAGTGAACGCAAGAATCCAACCGTGCAATGCCGAGTCGTGCTTGGTGAGAGAGAACTCATTTTCGAATACGTATTTTTGTACATGTTATGATCGGTGATTATTGGTTGAAGTGGCCACTGTGCCTATTTAAACGACACTGTGCTGTGCGTCTTGGTCCTGATGAGAGTCTAACGTAAGGTTTCGCCTTCTACTTCTGCTGCTGAAAGCCTTTAAAGGAATAGTTTGACCAAAAAAACGAAGCGTTAGATTTGTTCGTGTTCACATTCCGTCTGTCTGTGAGTGTGTGTGGAACACAACAGCAGATATCACCCAGAATATTCAACACACTCTTACTTGGACTTTTGTATATTGTAAAACACAGCAAAGGCTAAAATCGACAAAAAAAAGGACAGTCAATAGGACTCGTGTGTTAATCTTCTGAAATTATTGAACGCCTTTGTGAGAAATGCATTCAGTTTAAAATAATTATTAAACGCATTTCTTGATTTTGCATTCGAATATTGCGTCACAACAAACTTTACATCCATTAAGCCGAAGAGTGTTGCGATCACAGCTTGTAGAGAGTACAAAAACAGCACCTAGATTAAAAGTAAATAGAGTACTATGCTCAATTTGGATGCACACAAATATATCAGTTAAGCCAGGGGTGTGCAAACGGTCCCTCTTTATATTAGGTGGCCTTAACTAGTATGTACTTGCGTTAAAAAAATAAATACAATGTACTTACTGTGTTCGTAATGTATTGCAGAACACTTCTGGTGCTCTTGAGGAGGGAAACAACAGGTAGGGTTAGGGATGAGTTCGGTGGGATGGGTAGGTTTAAGAGTGGGTTAAGGTGTAAGGCAGGGGTGTCCTGGAGAGTTTAGCTCCAACTTGCTTCAACACACCTTCCAGGAAGTTTCTACTACATCTAGTAAGAGCTTGATTAGCTGGTTCAGGTGTATTTCATTAGGGTTGGAGCTAAACTTTCCAGGATACTGGCCCTCCAGGACCGAGTTTGGACAGCCCTGGTGTAAGGGATGGTCAAAAGTGTAATTACACAAATTATTACAGGTGCAATTACATGCAGGTATTTAATCAAGCGTGAGTACAATGTAAAAAAAAAACATGTATGTACATTGTAACACATTATTATTTTCAGTT
>CAIGQQ010031547.1:0-12765 GCA_903798035.1 Danio albolineatus
ACTTTCTATGCGTTTTGTATATCTTTTAGAATTTTCCTTTTTTTTTTTACATTTACTTATTTATTTATCATTACTGTATTGAAGTTGTGTATGCACCCTATATGTACACTCTCTGTGCATTTGTGTGACACTTGAGAACTTTTTTTATTTATTTGTTTGTTTTTGTGCAGTCTACAAAAAAGAAATACCACAATATTAATGATTTACACTTTTTTTTTTTTAACAATAACTTAGGGTAAACAAGAACATTCAAAAACCCTCAGTCCCCCATCCCACCCCCAAGGAGGAGACACACACACACACACACACACACAACAACATTAGTACCTACAAGAATTGTCGAAGCAACTAAAGTATGCATAAAATGTAACTAACACATGCACAAATTATTAAAAATTGCAGAGATCTTTGTTGAAAGAGAGAAAAAAAATCTTATAAATCAGCGAAGAGATAAGTGGAATTCCTGACAAAATTAATTTGAGGATCCCAGTTTTTATACATTTTTTTTCAGTGGAACCTCTTAATATAAACTTAATTTTTTCAATAGTATATAGAAAAGACATCAAATCTTCTAACGACACTTGAGAACTTAAATGTTTACAGACTGTTAGCTATGTGTCTCTTCTGTTAAAGCCACAAAAGGGAAATTATTGTTGGGGATGTTCATTCATTTATTTTCTTTTTGGCTTAGTCCCTTTATTAATCTGTGGTCGCCACAGCAGAATGAATCGCCAACTTATCCAGCATTTGTTTTACGCAGCGGATGCCCTTCCTGCTGCAACCCATCTCTGGGAAATGTCAATACACTCTCATTCACACTCATGCACTACGGACAATTTAGCCTTACCCAATTCACCTGTACCGCATGTCTTTGGACTTGTGGGGGAAACCGGAGCACCCAGAGGAAACCCACACAACCACGGGGAGAACGAATATCCAATAGAGCAGTGGTTCTTAAGCTTTTTTCTCCAAGTACCACCTCAGAAAATAATTGTCTCTCCAAGTACCACCGTAATAACCGGTATTGAAGTACAGTAGCATAGTAGGCCTAATTAAGCAGCTACAGCACTGCATATTTCAAAAACGAGGCAGATTAATTCTTCTAATTAAGATTATTTATTACTGTCAGCCACTTAAATGAAAGGTTTAACCTATTAAAATCAATTTACTGATCACATCGGTGTTATCGTACGCGTCAAAGGGTTAAAAGTGTGTTCATTTAATTACTTGAATTATTCAGCAATTCCTCCGCATACCACTAGAATGAAGCTTGTGTACCAGTAGTGGTACGTGTACCACAGTTTGAGATCCACTGCAATAGACTACATGCTGAGAGCAGTAAGAATTAATGGAATAATTTATTTAAACAGATTAATATCTGATAACTCCCAACTCTGTTTGCTTTGCATTGTGTTCGTGTTTGCTTATCCCTTCATTTACATGTGGAGAAATATATAATTCCTACACTTTTCATTTCCAATACAGATCCTGTTTTACAAGTCCCGACGCACGTGTCAGAGTAAGTAGTCTTTCATTTATTTACACATAGCGTTTGTGCATCATTAAAACTAACAACAGGAACTGTGCAAGATGCTGAACAAACACGATTCTTCCTATTCAGTCTTTTATCTCTCTCTAAACTACTGATTAAAACTTCCAACACATTGGGCCTCATTTATCAGTCCCAACGTAGAAAAGAACGCAGATCTAAGAACACCCATCAGTATTTGGAACGTTCATATGCAGACAAATCCCATCATACAGGCAATTGTGTTGATAAATGTGGTGACTGAAATCGATCATCATTTGACTGTCACACCTGGCATAAGCTACGTTTCCATCCAGCTATTTTTATTCGCATTTTGGATATACGCATAAAAAAAACGGTTGATGGAAACGCCATGATGCGCATAAATTTTGAAAATGCACATAAAAAATATATGTGCATAACTGAGTAGGATAAACTTTTTATTCGATAAGAAAAGATGTGCATAAATTGCGATGGAAACACTTTTACCGCATAAATTCCAGTATGCGCATTAAAAAAGGTCATGGGATTTTGTTATAAGAGATCATGTGTTGATAAAAATGTGTGTAAATGGACAAACCAGCAGGCTGAGCACATCGTAAAACATCTGAAATGTTGTTTTGGTCATTCTAAAACGCTTTACCGTTTAAGTAGTTGTGTTGTTATATTATTAATGACCTCCAGAATCAAGAGTGTCTGTGCTCTGCGTCTTCAAACACCACCGCGTGTCCACTGCATGTCAGGATTACCTTCTGAAGTCATTTATTAAATGAAGAGAAGATTGAAACAGCTTCTTCTACTGCAGCAAATGACGTTTTTACTGTTGATATTGGGCGCCAATTAATCAGGAAGTGACGATTTTGCCCGCTTATGCGATAATCCAGTTTTGCGCATAAGTTCATTTGCATTTTTGGATGGAAACATAGCTAGTGACTTCTGCTGTCTTCGATTTGGATATCTTTTCTGCTGGAAATACTGTTGTCCTTAAAAAACGTAAATAAAAAAAAACTTACACATACCTTAGGAACGGTATCACAGAATTTTGACGATTTTAAAACATTGACTTTTACAAACCGTGGTATACCTTGAAAACGGTTATTGTCCCATCCCTACGTACCATACATTACCACACAGTGGAAACGGGCCATTAGTTTATTAACGGCTTTCTGGCTTTAAGCAGGCAGTCTTGATGCTGACAGACAATGTTCCATGAGAACTAAAAAACAACAGAATTCTGGTTCAGAACAACATCAGATGTAGAACATGTGCAAACCTGAACTGTCTATTTGATCTTGTGTTTTAAATTCACAGGCCTGCATTTCTCCCAGACCCCAATGATGGCAGTTTGTACTCTCTCGGAGGGAAAAATAATGAAGGGTTGACGGTGAGAGTATTTAAAAAAAAAATTATTTTTTCATTTCTCATGGACTTCCTCATTCTCTGGAAGTTGATGGTGCTATGTTTAGCAAAGTTAGCTTTAGAAATGGGCAGTCTCAATCTGAAGTGAAACATCTGAGGTCAATAACTGTAACGAACACTGAATATAGTCAACATTTGAAGCGGGTTAAAAAAGTCCTCCTCTACATATTCAATACACATTCAGTTTTTAGGAGCTTTGATGAAAGGTTTTGAATCAGTTCAGATGTTGACAGCAAAAAAAAAGTTAAAATTTTTAACATTTTTGGAGAAGTAAAAATATGTTTATTTAATGTTTCTTATTTTTGCAGAAACTGCCGTTTACCATTCCTGAGCTGGTTCAGGCATCACCCTGTCGCAGTTCTGATGGCATCTTATACATGGGTAAACTAAACCTCCCTTTTACAATTGCTTGTAGATAGTCCCAGAGATTTGGGGTGAACTTCAAAATGTGTCACTTTTTTTGAAGAGCACGCTGGAAGGAGATGGTGTTTCAAGGGTGATCTAAACCTCTCCTTAAACCTGGGCGCACTGTTTACATTTTCCTGTAAAAGCAACAGTAACATACTGGCAGCAGTTCGCCAGTACCCTAATGTAAATCAATTACAGTAAAAAATAATCTATTTACACTTACAGCACCATGTATCTACAGGTAGCTGTATTTTCAGTATTGTATATCTTTACTGTAAAATGTATGATCATTTTCAAAATACAGTAACAGACCACATAACTGTCTTACAGTAAATTCAGTTTATATTACAGTTAAATACTGTAAAAAAAATCATTAACAGTGTAGAGAAACATGTTCTGTTTCTAATTTAGAAATAGGGTTAGCAGTAGTGATGCAATTGTTCAAGGGCAATTTAGATTTCCGATTTATTTTAGTCATTCAGTCTGGCATACACTCAGTCAGTCAGTTAGTTAGTTAGTTACTTTTTTTTAAAGGGGTGGTCCACTATGATACCTTATTTGAAACTTTAGTTGATGTGTAATGTAGCTGTGTGAACATAAACAACATCTCTGAATGTAAGACGCTCAAAGTTCAATGCAAAGGTAGACGTTGGCTTTTACAGAGTTAGCTTAGCAAAGCCTACAGCAAACGGAGTTTGGGGACTACAAAAAAAAATACATCCTGGTTAATGATGTCATAAACCCTTCAGGCTACAAGCATGCACCCTGCGCAGCGAAAGGGTGTGGCCAGAGGCGCTGCAATGTTATAACAGAGATGCTTCCTGGTGATATGTAGTTGATCCGCGAATTACAGCACATTATGTTAGCTGACCAATCAGAGCCTCTTGAGGGTGGGCCTTTCAGAGGAACTAGGAATTATGACAGTTGTTTTCATGTTAGCTGAGTAGCTGTATGTAGTCAAAGTAATATACATGAAAAAATAACCTGATTTTCTACAAGTAAGGCATGAGCACACATTACTTTGCATCTTATAAACACAACCAAGCCTTAAAACTACACTGTGGACCACCCCTTTAAATCTAAATATGATGCTTGAATTATGTTGAATTTGAATTTATTGAATGGGATAGCGCCTTGAGATGAATCATCTCATTTTCGCGGGGGTGCCTAAACAGTTTATAAATCAAATAGAGTACAACACGTCATAAACATACAACTAACAAAACAAACAAACAAGCAGCACACTTCACCCGAAACACTTCCCACAGTCTAAAGCCTAAAAAAAACAAATAATAATATAATATAATAATCAAAAGTACAAATGATTTCATATAAAAATAAATAATAAACCAATATTAAAAACATTCGCAAGTTGTTTCCAAAAAGAAAATAAATTAGCCCTGAAAAGAAGAAATTATTTAATTGATCTGAAAAAGGAAGGGAGATTGTTCCAATCGGAAGGAGCTTTGTGTCGAAAGGACCTACGGCCGCTTTCTGTTACAATTCTAGGAACAAAAAAACAATTCTGATGCAGAATCAGTTTCATTGCCAAGTATGCTTCACACACAAGGAATTTGCTTTGGCTACAGAAGCTTGCAGTGTACATAAAGTGACAAGTGACAACACAAAATGAATATGGAAAAAAAGACGAAGCGATCCGTCCAAAAGATCTGGATGTTGAAATGTAGTACAGATTTGTTATAAATATACAGGTTATAAGGTGCTGTGTACAAATGCGTAAGAAGTATTGCATTGTATATTGTTATTAGGTGCTGTGTGCAAATGCGTAAGGAGAAGTATAGCATCATATATTGTTATAAAGTGCTGTGTACAAGAGCGTATGAGAAAGAGGTAGATGGCCTGAGAAAAAAAACTTTTCCTGTGTCTGGCTGTTTTTGTGCTCGGTGCTCTGTAGCGCCGACCAGACGGTAACAGTTCAAACAGGAAGCGTGCTGAGTGCGAGGCGTCCAGGGTGATTTTGCGAGCCCTTTTACTCACTCTGGAAGCGTACAGTTCTTGAAGTGTAGAAAGGGTAGTGCCAGTGATCCGTTCAGCAGTCCGGACTATTCGCTGTAGTCTATAGAGGTCGGTTTTGGCAGCTGAGCCGAACCATATGACGAAGAGAATATGATTTGGTAAATGGAACAAAAACTGCTTTAATTAAGAGGGGAAACTAAAATAAACACATTTAAAAAGAAACAAATACCAATTATACTCTCTGCGGAACTTAGATTGAAGCAAATCAAGAGTTTCATATAATATGCAATGATGGGTTCTATAGGGACATCTTAAAACAAATCTACACAAAGAATTGAAGACAATATTTAAGCGTTTTAAATTAATATCAGCGGTGTTGTGATAAATGATATTAGCATAATCAATTATAGGAAAAATAAATTGAGTGATGTTGTCCTTTGTTGCTCCCTTTAAAGTACCCACTTCAGGATATCTGCCCTTCAGAGTGAGTGGGGCATTTATTTTCAACATGATCAGACTACTCTGAAGTAGTGCTGCAAATTGGGGAACTGATCAGTTCCTAATAGCCTCACTGCAGGAGGGGTGGTACTTTGGATTGTTTTGTAATCTCTCCACAAACACCACAAGACCGTCTGTCTGTACCACCCTTTCTTAACCATCAAGGGTGCGTAATCATAAGGCAGCTATACCTCAAATAACACCCACCCAACCCAAAAGGAGTAGCCTAAACAGTGATTAAATCAGACTGCAGACATAAAGGTGAAATAATGATTCAAACCCATTGCTTGTTAATCACTGATTAACTGTTTAATTGTTAGCATTTAAATTCCTATTTGCACAGGAGAATCAATACGTGTCATATATCACAGTATTACCCACAGGAAACGACCTTATTTGAACTCAATGCCACACTTGTTTCGAAGCATAAACATGTGGTGTGTTTGAACTGACTTGTTGATGTCTGTTTACACATCCTGGAGAGTACATTTACCCACGTCACAGCAGTTTTCTGTGGACTTTTGGTCTTTTAAGATGATAAAGGGTAAAATGAAAGGTGAAAATGGCAAGCATCTGGAAAAACCCCTTTTCTAAATATGTAAATATCCTCTTCTGTTTCCTTAATATGCAAAAAATGTTTGTCAATGTTTATTCTTGCCATTATTGGGATAAGGTATTTGGATAAGAAACTTTCAGTTGTCAAATGTTTCACCATTTTGCTAACAAGCTTATTTTTTAAAAGAATGTTTCAGGATCAGTATAGTTAAGCATTATGCCTATTGTCCTCGGCATTCTGTTGATTACTATAAAAAAGAACAATCAAGACATGCTCTGGGTAAAACATTCAAATATAACTATTTCAAAGCTGAGAATAGTGTGAAATGTGCATAGTAGTATGCTTTAACAAACATACAAGCTTCACATTTCATTCAACCCTCAAGATTTATAAAGGATCTTTGTAGCAACCTGTGTATGTGTTGCTTAATGAATGCTTTTTTTCCTTCTTTTATTTATTCTTCATTGAGTTATTCATTATGTCACTAGTTAATTGTATTATTATTTATAACTTATGTATTTGTCATTTTATTGTGTATCCTTATTTTATTATTACTATTTTGCCATTATTATTACATTTATTTTTCCTTAATCTTTATGATCTTATGAGTGTGTGAGTTTCAATGAATGTTTGTTTTTGTTAGTAAGAGATAATAGAATATCTGGTTTATAACTTCATTGAATGAGGTTGTGACGCTGTAGTTTTCCATTGCTAGAGCTTGTGGTTGTTCGAGTTGTTGGATTTGCGCAGACAAGGTCTGAATATTGAATTATATTAAATTTCTATTATGTATTGTACGCAGAGTAGAATTATCACAGATGGAGCTGATATTGAACTGAAAATGGCATTTATCATGTTTAAATATATGACAATTTGCTGATGTTTGTTTGTAGGTAAGAAACAGGATGTGTGGTATGTTGTGGATCTGCTGACTGGTGAAAAGAAGCAAACTCTCACCTCCTCCTATGCAGAGATGCTATGTCCATCTTCGTCTCTGTTTTACCTCGGCCGCACAGGTAAAACACAACCGAGACCTTATTTTGAAATCAAATCAAGATCATCTGTGCTTGTATGTCTAAATTAACTGAAAAGAATCCCGCTTCACTAGTAGAAATGCTTTGGTTTGAAAGTAAACATGCAGTGATTGCTAAGTTTTGTTGTTGCTTAATAATTAACTACAGTGCATCTGGAAAGTAATCATAGCACTTCACTTTTTCAACATTTTTTTATGTTACAGCTTTATTCCAAAGTGGGTTAAATTCATTTATTTCCTCAAAGTTCTCCACACAATCCCCCATAATGACAATGTGAAAAAGAGTTTTTGAAATTGTTGCAAACTTATTACAAAATTAAAGACCTGAAAAAATCACATGTACATCAGTATTCACAGCCTTTGCTCAATACTTTGTTGATGCACCTTTGGCAGCAATTACAGCCTCAAGTCTTTTTGAATATGATGCCACAAGCTTGGCACACCTGTCTTTGGGTATTTTTGCCCATTCCTCTTTCCAGTACCTCTCAAGCTCTATCAGGTTGAATGGGAAGCGACAGTGTGCAGCCATTTTCAGATCTCTCCAGAGATGTTCAATAGGATTTAGGGTTGGAGTTTGGCTGGGCCACTCAGGGATGTTCACCGAGTTGTCGTGAAGCCACTCCATTGATATTTTGGCGGTGTGCTTTGGGTGATTGTCCTGTTGGAAGATGAACCGTTGCCTCAGTCTGAGGTTAAGAGCACTCTGAAGCAGGTTTTCGTTCAGGATGCCACTGTACCTTGCTGCATTCATCTTTCCCTCTATCCTGACTAGTCTTCCAGTTCCTACTGCTGAAAAACATCCCCACAGCATGATGCTGCCACCATCATGCTTCACTGTAGGGATTGTATTAGCCTGGTGATGAGCGGTGCCTGGTTTTCTCCAAACGTAACACGTGGCATTCAGTCCAAAGGGTTCAATTTTAGTCTCATCAGACCAGAGAGTTTAGTTTCTTATGTTCTAAGAATCCTTCAGGTGCCTTCTGGCAAGTTCTTGCTATGAAATGGTTTCCGTCTGGCCACTCTACCATACAGGGCTGATTGGTGGATTGCTGCTCAGATGGTTGTCCTTCTGTAAGGTTCTCCTCCCTCCACAGAAACACGCTGTAGCTCAGACAGCATGACCATCAGGTTATTGATCACTTTCCTGACTAAGGCCCTTCTTCCCCGATTGCTCAGCTTAGACGGTCGGCCAGCTCTAGGAAGAGTCCTGGTGGTTCAAACATCTTCCACTTATGGATGATGGAGGCCACTGTGCTCATTGGAACTTTCAGAGCAGCAGAAATTTTTCTGTAACCTTCCCCAGCCTTGTGCCTCTAGACAATCCTGTCTCGGAGGTCTACAGACAATTCCTTTGTCTTCATGCTTGGTTTGCACTTTGACATGCACTGTCAACCCTGCAACCTTATATAGACAGGTGTACGCCTTTTCAAAAAAGGTCAAATCAACTAAAATTTGCCACAGGTGAACTCCAGTTTAGCTGCTGAAACGTCTCAAGAATGTTCAGTAAAAACAGAATGTACCTGAGCTCAGTTTAGAGCTTCACAACGAAGGCTGTGAATACTGTTGTACATGAGATTTTTCAGGTTTTTTTATTTATTTATTTTTTTAACAATTTCATAATAATCAAATAATAATAATAATCAAAATTAATTGTCATTATGGGGTATTGTGTGTAGAATGTTGAGAAAATAAATGAATTTAATCCATTTTGGAATAAGTCTGGAGCATAAAAAATATGGAAAAAGTCAAGCGCAATGAATACTTTCCAGATGAACTGTAATTGGCATTACTTCATGTTCATTACAATAATGTGTTAGTAATAATTCTGCTGAATGCAATATTTTAGTATATAGATTCATATTGTTGTTCATAGAGATACACTATCTGTGCTTCATACAAAGGCAGCTCATTACGAAATTATTTGAACTCTAAAAAAACACCAGAGATCTCCACTTAAGTATTTGTTGTTTTGTTATATACAGTCAAGTATTGTCGTTTCGTTACACAACGCATAATAAACAAGGATATAATTATAACATGTTTAAACACACAACATATTTTTGGAGTAATGTAAATAGTAATGCATTAGTGGATTTGTGTTTATTCTTTGTGTTTTGTCTCTACATGTGTGATCCAAAGTCATTTTTTGACAACTGGAGATTTATTCTAATCTGATAGAGACTTTTATTATCAAATTAATTTTCACCAATTTATGTAGTCTTTCAGATTAGCTTTACATCAGTGTTTTGCTTTAGTTTGTTGAAACATGTAGACAAATGCTCGTGCTCATGCTGTCTGAATCTTTGTTTTGTAAACAATTGTGCCAATATTTGAGCCTTTTTAATAATTCTACAATCTACACTACCTAACAAAACTCTTTTCGTCGATCCCAGTTGTACAAGCAAAAAATAATATCTTGACTTCTAGTTGATCATTTGGAAAAGTGGCAGTAGGTCATCTGTTGAACTGCATTTCAATCATCACAAATACTGCAGAAGACCTATTGGAACCCACTTGGACCCAAGATCCTCACAGAAATCAGTCATGTTTGGTGAAGGAAAAATCATGGTTTGGGGTTATATTCAGTATGGGGCGTGCAAAAGATCTGCATATCAGGACATTTGTGCTGCCCCCATTACATTACAAACCAGAAGAGAGGGCAAATTGTTCAGCAGGATAGCACTCATTCTCATACCATACTTCAGCCTCCACATCAAAGTTCCTAAAAGCAAAGAAGGTCAAGGTGCTCCAGGATTGGCCAGCCCAGTCACCAGATATGAACATTATTGAGCATGTCTGGGGTAAGATGGAGGAGGAGGCATTGAAGATGAATCCAAATAATCTTGAGCAAAGTCAGACCTTACTATCCTAATTAAATAATTAAAAATCAAGGGATGATCATATTTTATTTTGGTGAAATAATCATAATTTAGAGGCCTTTGCCTTTCAAATTAGCCACTTCTGATACCAAATGATCAACTAGAAGTCGTTTTTATTTGTTATTCCTAAAACATGGATAGGTGACAATACTTTTGTCAGATAGTGTATGTAAACCTAATTACAGAATACTGATACACGTCTACTGGAAAAATGTAAAGATTTTCTTTACTCAAATAAGATTTGAATAGCAATGATTCTTGTTAATCTTATGAAGTATCAAACTTTAAATCTGTTGCTTGTGCTGTTCTTCAGAATACACGATCACTATGTATGACACCAAAAGCAGAGAGCTGCGCTGGAATGCTACTTACTCTGACTATGCCTTCACCCTTCCGGATGAAGACACCAAATACAGTGAGAAATCAGACACATTGACCACTATAAATCTGAAGACCCGTTCAGTCTTCTTTTGGAGCACAGCATTGTTGTCTTTGCTTTTACAGATATGGCCCACTTTGTGTCCAACGGGGATGGCCTAGTGGTGACGGTTGACAGTGAGTCTGGAGACGTTCAGTGGGTTCAGAACTACAACTCCCCTGTTGTGGCGGTCTACATCTGGCAGCGTGAGGGGCTGCGCAAAGTCCCACACACCAATGTTGCTGTTGAAACGTTACGTTATCTCACGTTCATGTCAGGAGAGATGGGCCGCATCACACAGTGGAAGTATCCATTTCCTCGAGAAAAGAAAACCAAAGACAAGCTGATGTAAGTAGCTCTTTTAACTTTTAATTCATTTTTATTTCTATAGAACTTTTACAATGTAGATTGTGTCAAAGCAGTTTAACATGGATGAGGGAAGGATAATTAAAAGCCGTAAAATGATTTGACAGCCTGATTTGAATAAGATGTAACATAGATGTTGTTGATTTGGAGGAGCTTACAAGTTTATACAATTCTTCCCTTCCTGATGCTGAGAAAATCATTTAAATATGTCTATTTATTCTCCATTATTTCTTCATTTAAATTGTGATTTATTTCTATACATTTTTATGCTTCAAGTATTAAATTGATCATTTGTTTCTTCATTTTATTTCTATCTGAATTCCTGGTCCTCCATACATTTTTTTTAAATGTGTTAAAATCAGGTTTTAAAGGAATGAAAATGAAAAGAAAGACATAAAGGTGTGTTAACAGCCTTTAACAGATGTAAACAGATGTGTTTTATGTCTTGATTTGAATGTTGGAGCACATCTGATCATTTCTCCAAGCTGATTGCAGCAGCTGGGGGCTTAGTAGTTGAAGGCAGATTCACCCTGCTTTGACGGAACTCTTGGAATTTGAATGGTTAGGTTTGGATTCAGTGAGGATATCTGTAATGTATTATGCCATTTAGTGATCTATAGACAAGTAGTAATACTTTAAAATCTATTCTGAGTATAACTGGGAGCTGGTGTAAAGACAGGACAGGTTTGAAGTTCTCTGATTTTCCGGTTCTGGTCAGAATCCTGGCAGCAGTGTTCTGTATGAGTCTTTTTGGCAAAGCCAGTGAGGGGTTTGTTAAAGTAATCCACCCTGCTGGTGATAAAAGCATGAACAAGTCCTCACTGGAAACAAAGCATCTAATTCTTGCTATGCTCATTCTGTATTATGGAGATGTCTATTACTAGGGAACCTTTAGCATATCTCTCTGTTGATGCATCAGTTTGCCTACTTGGTTATGTGTAGTTATCTTGTCAATGGGTGATAAGCAAGTTTTACAATCCCTGAAAATAGTTTTGGGTGTATTTATAGCAGCAATTTTATCTTTGTTATGAAATGCTCACTTTTTATTGACACCTCTTGTGTTCTTGATACTTAAAAGAAAACCAAAAATGTGGCCAAAACCACATTTTACTCTCATTTCGCACTTGGTGTGCACACATGATTTAAATTTCATCTAGCATCTCCAATGTCTAAGCCACATCCTGTTTTTGCGAAGCGGGGTGAAAAACTGTTTCGAGAAATTCTAAGATGAGCTGCCTGCATTTCCAGTTTAGAACGTTTTTAGTAAACGCAGTAAATAGTAGTAGCAGTAATAAAAATATATAGACTAGACTGAATATATAGACTCAAATAAATAAATAAATAAAATTATTAATAATAATAATAAAATAAAATAAAACAAAATATATAAACTAGACTGAATATATAGACTCAAATAAATAAATGAAAAAAAGATAATAAAATTAAATATATAGACTACACTGAATATATAAACTCAAATAAATAAATGAAAAAATAAATAATAATAATAATAATATAATAAAATAAAATATAGACTAGACTGAATATATAGACATAATTAAATGAATGAATAAATAATAATAATAATAATAATAATAAAATAAAATAAAATATATAGACTAGACTGAATAAATAGAGTCAAATAAATAAATGAAAAAATAATAAATAATAATAATAATAAAA
>CAIGQQ010031548.1:0-11711 GCA_903798035.1 Danio albolineatus
ACGTAACGTAACGTAACGTAACGTAACGTAACGTAACGTAACGTAACATAACATAACATAACATAACATAACATAACATAACATAACATAACATAACATAACCGTATAATATAATATAACAGTGGTTCTCAAACTTTTTTCACCAAGTACCACCTCAGAAAAAAATTGTCTCTCCAAGTACCACCATAATGACCGGTATTGAAATACAGTAGCGCAGTAGGCCTATTTAAGCAGCGACAGCACTGCACAGTTAAAAAAAAGACAAATCAATTCCTTTTATGAAGAATATGTATTATTGTCAGCCACTTTACACATTATAAATAGCTTGAACATTAACTGTGCTTGCTGAGTAAAAAATAACTTTACCATTTAAATTAAAATGTGCTTTTAAAAGTGATTTAAAAATGGCACTGTTCTTAAATAATAAAAAGAAAACTGCTGTACTTGTAAAGTATTAATGTATAGTAGCCTATTCATCAAAACCTGCAAATATTGCTTGGACCTGATGAATATAGGTTATATGTCATATACGTATATACATACATTTTTTATACCTTTTGAGATATATTTTGCATGTACATATAACATAACTTTGATATCTAAACGTTAACTTGTATTTTGATACGATTCGGAATTACATATTGAAATTAGAAATTAGATCCGCTTACTGCTCGTCATTTACAGCAGGCCTGTGTGTGTCAGAAAAGCCAGTGATTGAATGCATAAATTCCATAGTCTGTTGATATTCTTGATTCTGATTGGCTGGAGGGTGTGCATCGCACAGGTAGTTCCAGTCAGTTTTGATCACAGTTCAAAATGAATGCGCTTCTCCCAAACGTTTATAGTAACTATAGCAACTCGCATGTGAAACCGATGAGAACTGTTACTGGCGGACGGGAGATCCGCAAAATTAGAAAAATACTCATCTGACTGAGAATGTCTTAAATGTCCACCCATGATCGGACTGATGAAATCGTGTAATAATATTAGCATGTATAAGCAGCACTGACACATGCTCTCTGGCTCTCTGTCTGCCTGCGCGTCGTGCATCAACGCACGGCAAGCCGTTTGTTATCCCTTACATACACATGTGCAGTGCTTGACCAATTCATACGTGCAGTATTCCCGAGTTAGTAACTGAAATCTCAACACTACAGGACTGGTCTGCTGAAGGGCTTCTCTAGCGCGTGTGTCTCTCCCTCCGCACAACTCTCCGCCAGCGCGCGCGCCTCTTTTTCTTCCTCCGCGCCAAGCAGATTGATTTTTTTTAACGTTTGATGATGCGATGCACTAAAGTAAACATTCTTAGCACTCCGGTGTACTCGTACGCTTCAGGGAACAGCCAATGCTCTCTGATCACGGTGTTATCGGACGCCTCAAAGGGTTTAAAAAGTGTATATAATATAATATAATATAATGCAATATAATATAATATAATATAATGTAATGTAATGTAATATAATATAATATAATATAATATAATATAATATAATATAATATAATATAATATAATATAATATAATATAATATAATATAATATAATATAATATAATATAACAGTATAATATAATATAATATAATATTATATTATATAACAGTATAATATAATATAATATAATATAATATAATATAATATAATATAATATAATATAATATAATATAATATAATATAATATAATATAATATAATATAATATAATAAAGAGGCAGCACGGTGGCGCAGTGGGTAGCACTGTCACCTCACACCTCACCTCGCAAGAAGGTCACTGGTTCGAGCTTTGGCTGGGTCATTTGGCATTTCTGTGTGGAGTTTGCATGTCCTACTTGTGTTTGTGTGGGTTTGCTCCGGGTGCACCGGTTTCCCCCACAAGTCAAAAGACACGCGCTATAAGTGAATTGGGTAAGCTAAAATTGTTCGTTGTATATGTGTATGAATGAGAGTGCATGGGTGTTTCCCAGTAATGGTTGCCGGTTCATTCCGATGTGGTGACCCCTGATTAATAAAGGGACTCATCCAAAAAGAAAATTAATCAATAATATAGTATAACATAACATAACATAACATAACATAACATAACATAACATAACATAACATAACATAACATAACATAACATAACATAACATAACATAACATAACATAACATAACATAATATAATATAATATGTGCATTTGTGCATATATATATGATTATTCAGTACTGAAGCCCAATCTTTTGATAACAAAACTTATGATAACAGTCCAAATCCATTACACCCAAATTTATATGTTGGAGGAAAATATTAAATACAATTTTTAAAAGATGAGAAATGAAGAGAAATTAAAAAATCCATACAAAATTTGGTTGAAATTTTGTAGTTTGTGTTTTTTTTTTTATAAGATTTCACTTGAATTTAAATGTGTTATCATTGTGTTTCTAAAGATGTTTGGTGACTAAAATATTATTTTAATAATTATATCTATTTAAAAAATCTTTTAAGATAAAACACACCAAAATATATTACTTATTCACTGATAAATGAATAAAAATATAAAAAATTCTAAACAAATATGAGCAAACAATTACATATATAGACTGCCGTATATAAAAAAAAAAAAAGACGTGACCACATGATGGTGCTCGTATGAATGCAGCAACTGTAGTGTTGAACACATTACTACACACCATTTCTTATGAAAAACTTCTAATAATAACCACACTATACAACAAAATATATAAATATACCTGACAAACATACAGAAAGCATTGCTAACGGTGAGTCATAAAAAGGAAATGATGATGAAGGACACATTAAAAATGATCTTTAAAAATAATCTATTTCAAGCCAATACCAACACAAAAATGACACCCTTGACCGCAGCGCTTGTAGAATTGGCTCACTTGTTGCTATGGAACTGCATGATCCTGTTCAATCTGGCGGTCTCATAGTTAATGTTACACTTCTAATGCGCTGTCTTAATATTTGCTGTATGTTGTGGATATTTGCAGGTGTTGACATAACGCGTGGAAATGGCGGCTTACCGTGAAACTGTTGTTGACATTCTTTGTGCTTGATTCGGCAACACTGGCATCTGAAAGGTCCACCTCATCGAAAATAAGAGACTGTGAACGGGAGAAAAAGGAGAACAGTAAGCATCTGCATACAAGAAAATCAACTAATCTTACAGTTCTATTGAAATGACACAAAAATGAGCTTATTGTGCTACTCCTTATCTTAGTCACTAACATGCGTGTGCGCTATATGAGTTTAAAATGGATCGCAGACAGCTGGGTTGGTCAAATCCTCCTTCAGAAGCGCATAAAGGAGAAAATCAACGCCTGAGATAAAATGCCATACATCTACTTCAGTGACTGATTACGAGGTCCAGGATAAGAAAACGAGAATGTTAGTAATCACAACTGACTGAACTTTTGTCAGTGTGTTTTCAGGGCTCATAATAAAGGCTAAGGTAAGGGTCGGCAACCTTTGCAACCAGACGAGCCATTCTGGGCATTCCCCCTCCAAGTAAAATTTGTCTGAAGCCATATATATTAATTCAATCATTTTCTTTTCGGCTTAGTCCCTTCATTAATCAGGGGTCGCCACAGCAAAATGAACTGCCAACTTATCCAGAATCTGTTTTACGCAACGGATGCCCTTCCAGCTGCAACCTATCACTGGGAAACATCCACAAACACTCATTCACACACATACAGTAAGGACAATTCAGCTTATCCAATTCACCTGTACCACATGTCTTTGGACTTGTGGGGGAAACCGGGGGAAACCGGCTCAAACCAGCGATCTTATGCTGTGAGACGATACTGCTACTCACTGTAAGGAAGCGTCTGGCACTGTGACTTCTATTGCACTTTTTATGTAAGCACCGCTCTATGGGAGAGTGATATTAAAGTCTTTAGTCGCTCTGTTGCTTTCACCAACTTTTGATTTGGCTTTTATTTGAATTTAAATTAAAAAAAGATAACATTTATGAAAATTACAAACTACAAAAATAAAATATAAGTCAAAAGTTTGGGGTCAGTAGGATTTTTAAATGCTTTAAAATTAGCTTCTCCTACTCACCAAGGCTGCATTTATTTCATCAAAAATACTGTACAAATTGTGAAATGTTATTGCACTGTAAAATAATTAGCTCATAACTTAATTTAATAATTTATTCTAGTGATTTTAAAGATTAATTTTAATTACTTCAATTCTTCATTACTCCAGTCTACAGAGTCTCATAATCCTTCAGAATTCACTCTAATATTAATAATAACAAAAATTATTATTATTATTATTATTTTTATTATTATTATTATTATTATTATTATTATTATAATGATAATAGAAATAAAAGCAATGACATTAGTAATAATTTAATCTGAAACTACATACAATAAGAAAGCAGCTTTTTAAAATTGTAATAAATATTTAACAATTTGATAAATTATTTTACATTTAATAAACACAGCCATGATGAACAGAATAACTTTCTTAAAAAAAAAAAAAAAAAAAAAAAAAAACTGACCCCAGATTTTTTCACCGGTAGAGTCCGACAATTCCAGACAAGCACTCTTAAGAAGACATCTATTACAATCATTAATTTGTACTTTTGTACTGATGTTTTATCTGTTAATTTATATTTAGAATCAATGGTGATGATCTGTTGATATTAGCGCAATACAAGCGAATGTCCAATTTTAATGCCATCAACAATATTAATGACTTCTGGGTGAAATTGCAGGAAATAGACAACAAGTATTATTTTTTTAACAATATTAAAACTATATTTTCAACCTCATGTTAAAGCCAGGATATGAGTAATTCCATTTGAAACACTGCTAACGGTGTAACAAAAAAATAAAAATAAATAAATATAGCCGGGCAGCGCGGTGGAGCAGTGGATAGCGATGTTGCCCCACAGCAAGAAGGTCACTGGTTCGAGCCTCGGCCAGGTCAGTTGACTTCTGTGCGGAGTTTGCATGTTCTCCCCGTGTTAGCGTGAGATTGCTCCGGGTGCTCCAGTTTCCACCACAGTCCAAAGACATGCGCAAGAGGTGTATTGGGTAAGCTAAGTTGGCGACCCCTGGGCTATGGGGAGTATGAGCAAACATTCTATTCTATTCTATTCTATTCTATTCTATTCTATTCTATTCTATTCTATTCTATTCTATTCTATTCTATTTTATTCAGACATAGTTTCATGTCATTTTATCTTATGTTTTATGTATACATTACATTTATTTGATAATTTTCTCTTCTTTATTTTAAATTTGATGGATACAAGATAGCATGGATAAAACAGATTATGTAACAAAAGTGTTTTAGATTGTACATTTTAATTTGGGATGAGCTACTCTCAAAATGGTTTTAAAATAGCCAATGGCAAACAACATTATTTTAAAAAAAATCCAGTTTAATATTGAAATATTTAGAATTTTACCACTTTACCATATTTAGAAACCATTTTCAGTCACTGAATCAACTATCCAATAAACCCATTTCAGATGGTGCAACCATTAAAGAATAATAGTTAAAATTATAGAAAAACATATTTTCATTGGATCTCAAATATACAAATGTACCTATACTTCAAAGAAGTCTTATGCTGGCATCATGGTGGCGCAGTGGGTAGCACAACCACCTCACAGCAAGAAAGTTGCTGGTTCGAGCCTCGGCTGGGTCAGTTGGCATTTCTGTGTGGAGTTTGCATGTTCTCCCTGTGTTCGCGTGGGTTCTCTCTGGGTGCTCTGGTTTCCCCCACAAGTCCAAAGACATGCGATATAGGTGAATTGGGTAAGCTAAATTGACCCAAATGTATGTGTGTAAATGAGAGAGTGGGGGAATGATGGGTTGCAGCTGGAAGGGCATCTGCTGTGTAAAACACATGATGGATAAGTTGGCGGTTCATTCCGCTGTGACGACCACAGCTTAATAAAGGGACTAAGCCAACAAGAAAAGCATATGCTATAAAGCATGAATCATCTCACACTGGTTTCTTGAACATGACAATGAGTTCAATGTACTCAAATGGCCCCCACAGTCACCAGAACCAATCCATTAGAGCACATTTGGGACGTGGTAGAGCTGCAGCAACTGCGCAATTCTATCATGTCATTGACCAAAATCTCAGAGGAATAATTCCAGTGCCTTGATGAATCTATGCCACGACGGATTAAGACAGTTCTGAAGGCAAAAGGCCGGTCCAACCCGATACAAGTAAGGTGAATCTAATACAGTGGCCGATGAGTGCATGTATTTTTCCCAGCTTCCTGACATCCTTCCATATCATTTCAATAGCATATTTGAAGCCTCAACGTGTTGGGTGTTGATTGGCAGACACTTGAGTACATGATGGTTGTATACTCAGTGAGTGTACACAGTGCGACATCCTATTTATGATCTGTAGGCTTGGCAGGTCTACAGCATGAAGTGCAGGCCTCAGCGTTGACAAACCCCAATGCCATGCCAATGCAAACAAAGCCCCCTGTGTCTGCGCAGAGCAGCGTGATCAGCCTGTGAGGTCTGTGCTGTAACTCCCAGCTCTCTGACTCAACACGTTAGTGCCGCTCCATGTCATTCAGGAGTTATGCAGGAAGTGCTGCCTTGCCTTATGTCATGGCAGCTGCAGGTCTATGGGACCGGTGTTTTATTTTGGCCTGAATTTAAAGAGATAGTTCCCATAGTCGAGTTTCATTTTTCTGTAGAACACAAAAGAAGATATTTTGAAGAAAGCTGGAAACCTGTACCCACTGACTTCCATAGTATTTGTTTTTCCTACTATGGAAGTCAATGGTTGCAGGTTTTCAGCTCTTTTCAAAATATCTTCTTTTGTGTTCAACATTTAGGTGATAATTGTTATGGTTTATTACCACTTGAGGTAGATTATATTGAGAGCAATTTTTACATTTTGGATGAACTATCCCTTTAAGGTCAGCGATGCAATGTCAGAATGCTGTTCTGTGAAATCTGTGATCTGTAAAAAGATAATGATATGTAGACCTTTTTTTAAAAAAAAGAAAATGAAAGGGGTGCAGGACAACTTTGCAAAATGAAGTTTCTGTTATAGAAATTACTGTTGGGTATTGTTCAACAGAAGAAAAAAATCAGTAAGGTTCATAACCATTTGAGAGAGATTAAATAGTGAGCAAATTTTACATTTTGGATGAACTTTCCTTTTAATGGTCCTTTTAATTTAAACTAAATTAAACTTTAAATTAAATTAAATTAAATTAAACTTTCCTTTTAATTTCCTTTTGCAGTGTCAGAATGCTATTCTGTGATTTCTGTGATCTGGAGAAAGTTAACAGAACAGCAGAATTCATTTATTCATTCATTCTCGACTCGGAATGGGTCATTCAGTCGCCACAGTGGAATGAACCACCAACGTATCCAGCATTTGTTTTACGCAGCGGATGCCCTTCCAGCCGCAACCCATCTCTGAGAAACATCCATACATTCTCATACACACACATACATTACGGACAATTTAGCCTACCCAATTCACCTGTACCGCATATCTTTGGACTGGGGGGAAACCAGAGCACCCGGAGGAAACCCATGTGAACACGGGGAGAACATGCAAACTCCACACAGAAATGCCAACTGACCCAGCCGAGGCTCAAACCAACGACCTTCTTGCTGTGAGGCGACAGCACTACCTATTCACTACCTATTCCAAATTTATGTTGTATCTGAAATTACCCCTACACCCTTAGGGCATACTCCTGCAATGGTTGCCTTGAACCAAGCCGAAGCACACCTGTCCCCCCTCCCGCCTCCCCCGAGGGCCCACACTCACATTGCATTCGAGCCTGAGTACGCTTACGTCATCGATGATGCGCTGTTCAGAAGTGCTCTCGCTCAGCACAATGGAGATATCTCTAATTATATCATTTTAGTTGTTTGACATGCAGTAAACAGATCAGCCACCTTTGATGCTCATAAACGATCATAAAGTCTTCATGCTGCAGGTATTAGGAGGTTTGCTGAAGTTTCAGCTGTCGTGCAGAGAGGGGTTTGCGTATTTAATAAACTACGGCAGTTTGCATTCATAGAACAGTAAGAGTGATTAATAAATCTATATAAAGCAGTCCCTTAAAAGTCATGTCTCATCTTCAGTTTCGGGCTTAGGCGCGCTTTGCACTCACACTACATGCGTACCGCACCAAAGCCCAAGTGAACCAAGCTCTGGCACCCCTCTTCCAACTAGGCCAGGGCTGGCCAACTGAACCGCTCCTGAGCCCGATTCAGAGCACTAACACTTCTCAAACGATCCGGGAAATGGGCCTGGGCATGGTATGGATAGCATAGTGTGAGTACGCCCTTAAAAGGGATAATTCACCCAAAAAATATGGTTAAAAAGTATAAAGTGGTTATTAAAAAAGCTACTTTCTCAACTCAGGCTCATTGGGAATACAATTTTGGAAAACTGCAAATATGTGCCTCTGCATACTGTACGTTTGCCTGCAGTACTACCGGTCAATATGACGACACCAACTTTAGTCCCGTTTCACACTACAGTGTGGAACATTCAGTGGCAGATTCTGACCAGAACTAGAAAACCAGAGCACATCACACCAACTCACAGGTGTTTACACTGGCTCCCAGTTACATTCAGGGTGTAATCACACAAGACACGGTTGACTTGAACCATGCCCGGATGTGATTGTGACCCCCTCTCCCACTGACGCCCTGCACTCACACTTCATTTTTACCTTCAGAGCCCGAGCATGCTTGCGTCATTAATGATGCGACTGCTCAGTTTAATAGAAAGAGAAGCCCTCTCACTCAGTACAATGGAGACTGCTGTAGCTATATTGTTTTATATTACGTATTCTGAGTCTTTTGGGATGCGGTGACACACGGCCAGATCTTTTGCTGAAGCGATCCACCATTTTTGACGGTCATAAATTTTCAGAAAAGTCATCATGTTGCACGTATTAAGAGGTTTGCTGAAGGTGGCAGACGAAGTGCATGGGGACTGCATCTTTATTAAAGCTATGACACTTTGTGTTCATTGAAAAGTAAAAATGATTAATAAATCTATATGAAATAGTCCTGGGTTGTGTGGTGGCACAGTGGGTAGCGCTGTCACCTCACAGCAAGGTCACTGGCCTTCGAGCCTCAGCTGGGTCAGTGGGAATTTCTCTGTGGAGTTAGTGCATGTTCTCCCCTTGTTGGCGTGGGTTTTCTCTGGGTGCTCCGGTTTCCCCCACAAGTCCAAAGACGTGGTATAGGTGAATAAAATAAGCTAAAATTGTCTGCAGTGTATGTGTGTGACTGAGAGTGTATGGGTGTATCTCAGTGATGGGTTGCAGCTGGAAGGGCATCCGCTGCGTACAGTAAAACATATGCTGGATAAGTTGGCGGTTCATTCTGCTGTGGCGATGCCTGATTGCTGGAGGGACTAAGCTGAAAGAAAAAGAATGAATGAACGAAAAAGTCCCTTTAAAGTGATGTCGCGTGATCTGTTTCATTCTTAGACGCAATTAACACTCACACTACAAGCATACCGTGCACAGCCCAACCGAACCACGCTCCAGACTACCTCTTACAACTAGGCTAGGGACGCTCAACCGAATTGCACCTAGGCCTGGCACGGAGCACTCACACTTGTCAATCAAACTGGAAAATGGGGTCAAAAATGAGGGCAACGGTTCAGATAACCAAGTGAGAGACAGATTTTTATAATATCATCACTTGTTCATGAATCACTAAATGGCCTAGGACCATAATACATTACAGATATGCTCACTGAATACAAAACTAACAGGTCACTCAGATCATAAACGTTGAGTAAATTAGAAATTCCAAGAGTTCCACTACGCCCCCGCTGCTGGAATCTGCTTTCAGAAATGATCAGATGTGCTCCAACACTAGGCACAATCAAATCAAGACTTGGTAAAAACACATCTGTTTAGCTGTGCCTTTACTGAATGAGCACTGTACAATATCCAACAGTTCGCACTATTTGTGCCTTTCTTTCTTCACTTTTTTTTACAATCAGTGAGCTGTCTCTTAATATTGAAACAAAATAGTTTGATTTGTGCTATTTATACAAATGTTAATTTACTATTTATGGGTTTAGGGGGGTGATTTCAGATTTAGCTGACATTTCCAGACAGCTGTGTTTTAGGCATGTTAAAGCCTGTTAAAGGACATCAATTTATTATTATTATTATTATTATTATTATTATTATTATTATTATTATTTCTTCTTCCATGTTTTAATTTTAAATGTAAATCTGTGTTGTTTAGCATTTTATAGAGCATTTTATAAAGATATAGATTGAAATGATTTGTTTATTCATGATATTTGTAATATTAGTATATTATTTGAATAAATAAATGTATTAATTTGATTTGATTATTAAAATTTAATGAAACCATAAAAAATGAATAAGCATTGTAGTGAAAAATCTGTCAATCAATAAGAAAAATTTGAAAAATATAATCAAAAATTTACTTAACTATTAATAAATTGTTGTTTATTTCAAAACATTTTATTAAAAAAAGAACAAAATCCCCCAGCCTGCAAAAAATATTTAAAAAATAAATGTAATAAATAAAAAATAAAAAATAAAGAAAGAAAGAAAGAAAGAAATTGGGGGTAAAAAAAAAAAAAATGGGAAAAAAAAAAAAAAAACATTTCCGTAATCACAAGAACAAGTGCAGCTGAATGAGCAGAGAACTTATGGATGGAGGCGAAGAGATACGATGCAAGGCTTGCTTTAAGAGACACACTAGTGGAAATAAAAGCATCTCTCCTAAGACACGGACAATAACATACAAGATACAGGACTCCAACACTCTTCTTCATCCTCTTCCAGATGCCTAAACAGACAAGCAGATGCAAAAAAACGGCATGATGTCGCTTCAGTTTTTAATGCAGACAAACTTTTCTCGCCCGATGAGGAGAACAAGCGTCTGGAATCACGCCAGGCATGGAGATGGGCGGTCGGCAATGTCATTGATGAAGGCTAGATAGATTAAGAGGGTGGGTCGCTGTTGTTGCTGACCCGAATCGCCATCAAGCCTTCCTCCGATCCACTGGCGCCAAGAGCGGGCGGCGGACGGCGGGCACCGGTCCAGCACACGGAAAGCACCCTCCAGCACACGCGGCTACGAGAGACCCGATACTGCCAGCGGGCCAAAACGCCACCCGCCTGCCATAGTGCAACCACACACATACACACAGTGACATTAAGGCATGGTGCTCTGCAGGTGCCTAAATACGCAGCTTTTCAGCCCATCTCAGCTCAGGCATGCCCGGTATCAGACGCCCTGGGAGAAACCAGGGTCAAGCAAATCATACCAGCCCCTTACTTTGATTCATTATAAGGGGATTAAAGGGATAGTTCACCCAAAAATGAAAATGTACTGACTATTTACTCACCCTCAAGTGGTTCTAAACCTTTATGAGTTAGACAAATACTATGGAAGTCAATGCTTTCAGCTTTCTTTTGTATTTAATAGAGGAAAAAAAATGGTTTGGAACAAGTAAAGGGTGAGTAAACGATCACAGAATTGAGCTTTTTGGGTGAATTATCCCTTTAATGCACACTGTAAAAAAATTGTTAGAAAATATTTTTGCACTATTATTTTAAAGGAGTGGTCCAGAGTGTATTTTTAAGGCTTGGTTGTGTTTAAAAAGCAATGTGTGCTTATGCTTCATTTGTAAAAAAAAAAAAATCACATAATTTTGTTCATATATCTTACTTTAATTA
>CAIGQQ010031549.1:0-11245 GCA_903798035.1 Danio albolineatus
AATAATAATAATAATAATAATAATAATAATAATAATAATAATAATAACAAATGATTAAACAAAATATTTTGTTTTCAATTTCATTTTGCGAATACATTCAATTGAAATTTAGTATACATGCCACTAGAGGGCAGCTCTAACCCTTTCAGCCACAAACACACTACAGATCCACTAACAAATGCTACATCAAAATTCACACTCTGCCCTTTCAAGAGAGCGTATGGCCAGGATTGCTGTGTAATATCCAGGATGAAAAGTTAACATATTAAAATATAGTTCAGTTCTTACGATATACTGTTGAATATGTTTTTATATGCTAGATTGTTCAATCTTGTCAAAATAATTAAATTATTTAGTATTTTGAATACAATTTGGTGTAAAAACGCAACTTTTAACAGTCTGATTAAATGCAAACACATTACTGTCAGTCATAAAAGGTCATGCTAATATAATATCCTAGTGCGACTGAATGTTTTTTATTTCAGACATAAACTGCAATTAAACAAAAAAGTCATTTTATATTAGAATCATTGTCATTTAGTGAAATGGCTGATATTCATACACTGTCTACTTGCATACAATATAACTTTTATACAGTACATTATTGCAGTTTCATATTTACTGCAATCTTTGAAATACGGTTAGATTTTTAAAGAGACATCTGAAGGAACATTCCACCATAAAAAAAATTAAAAGTCTTTTAGAGCTAAATAGTTTACTTTTTTAGCTTAGCTTAGCTTAGCATAAAGCATTAAATTGGATTAGACCATTAGCATCTGGTTCAAAAAATAAATAAATGGCAGACACTTCTGTAGTTACATCATGCACTATTACAGAAAACACTAATACAAACACTAATATCAATACTAAGACTAAACTACTTAAGAATAATAACTCGATGTGGCTAGGAACTATAATCTCATTCTGGAGTAATAATCAAGGAACTTTCCTGCTGTATAATGTCTGCAGCAGACCCAATGATATCACGCAGCGCTGTCAACTAGTTACCCAGGTGGGGACTATTTTCAAGCATTGTGTAATATCATTGCGCCTGCTGCAGCCATGGCACGGCAATAAAGTTCCTTTATTATTATGCCAAAATAAGAGTATAGTTCCTAGCAGTATCGACCGGGAACATAGCAACCTTTCAGTTTCTGTCTGTCATAGTACACAGTGTAACTATAGAAGAGACAAGCTTTAAATATAAAATTACCAATGAAATACCAACAAGATGCTAATTCGATTTAATAATTTATGCTAAGCTAAGCTAAAAATGTTCCCGCCAGACTCGCAAATCGGCTGAATGGGTTCAAAAATGGTAAATCTGTTTAACTACACTGTAAAAAGTAGGGGTGTAATGGATCACGGTTGATCTGTGATTTGTAGGGATCACAACCCACTATTCGGAACACATGTTACCCGCGGATTAATAGATATTTTTCCTGGTAGATTAATCCTACATTTGTTATGATCGCAGAGAGATCGCCTCTCGTGTCATTCAAATCACACGTATGAAAGCATTTAGGCTTTCCTGTAAAATATAATGATGACAGAAGAAGTTGTGGTGGGTTATTCGGGATGTGGTGGGGGGTTTCTTAGGTTAAAGGTGTATTCTGTCACTACTTGTTTAGCCTGCATTAATGCATTCTGTGTAAACTGCACGATTAATCATTTAAAGATCGGGATCTTAAGACCCATGCAAAATAAATTATAAATGAGGTGATTAGCATATGCATATTAATCCTTCCAATCGCTGAGTCCAAATCTTTGTTTAGAAAAAAATAAAGCAAAAATCAAGAAAGAGATTCAGTCTTTAGTTTACAAACAATACAGAGATACTGGGAGAACAGTTTATAATTTAGATAAACCCACTGATGTTTATGCTAAAGATTAAAATCACTGTCATATGCTCAAAAATGGAAGTTGTAGGCAGCAATAACAAATGACACATCAAGCAATGAAACATGACATTTATGTTTAAATAACTGGGTCACACTTTATTTTGATGGTTCATTTGTTGAATTTAAGTTACATTGCAACTAATTCTCATTAGATTACATGTAGACTGTTAGGTTGGGGTAGGGGTTAGAGTTGGGGTTAGGGTTAGTGTAAGTTGACGTACTTGCAAAGTTTCTTATAGCCAGTTAAATGTCTGTTGAAGGAGCAGTATCAGTAGATAGTAAGTAGACGATCTTCTAATACTCAAATGGACCATCCAAATAAAGTGTTACCAAAAACTAAATCATGAAACTAAAAATAAATATGGGTTGTACAAATTATAATGTTAGATTTATACATTAGCGTTATCAACAAGAGTAGTAGTAACAGTGATGTTTTACTTTTACTTTTATTCAGCTGAATATTTATAAGATTACGGCTTCTAAGCTGTTATATCTACAGCTTCTCCCTTTTTGGCAGATCTGAAAAATGCTCCAATCTGTGACTAAAAAACCACGTGATCCGAACTGTGAGATTTGTGATCCATTGAACTACTAGTAAAAAGCGATTAAACTTAACTTCAAAAAGTGAGTAAACCCATTGCCTTAAAAGCAACAAGTTGACTTTACAAAAATAAAGTAAGTAAACCCATTGTAACTTGGAGCTGTCAAGTTGACTTAATTTTTATGATAATGCAAATTGTACTGCTTTTTTAAAAAATAGAAGTAAACTAATCAGTTTCAACTAATCAAAATGGCATACAGTAACTAAAATAAATCTGCTATAAAATAAATCTGCTATAAATTAAATCTAAGATAAACTCCAGTGTGTCTTCTAAATACAATGCAGGCTATAATTGTATAATTTTATGAACTTAAAGAAGCACCAAATGCGTAATATTGTAATAATTAATTGAAAACAGATGTGCTAAAATAGTCTGACACTGCAAAAAGAGATTAGTTGACTTTAAAAAAGTGAGTACAATTAACATAATTATAAAAATTAAGTCAACATAACAGGTCCAAGTTACAATGGGTTTACTTTCATTACCTTTGTGAAGTCAACTTGTTGCTTTCAAGGCAATTAATTTACTCGCTTAAAGTAACTAATCACTTTTTACAGTGTATTTTGTTGATTTAATAATTATTAGGCAATGAGTTTACTCTCTTTTTTAAGTAAAGTCATCTAACCGCTTTTTACAGTGTATTCTATGGGAGTTGTAAAATGAGCCTATTTCCAAAAAAGGAGAGAAGAGTGTTCCTTAAATGACCGAGTGAGACAAAAACACAAACTAGAACATGGCTTTTAAGGCCAGAATTTTTAAGGCCAGTAAGCAAGAACAAAGGAAACAGTGACCAGAGGCAGCGTGTCTGAGATGTATAAGCGTGAACTCACACGGCAGAGTTTCCAGTTCTTTAGTGTCCTCGTCCTTCTCGTTGTCTTTGTTTTCTTCTTCGCTGTCCTTCCTGAAGTCAGAGGGAGACTGAAGCTCCTGCTCCTCTGTGTGAGCGTTCTGTTCATCCACCACTACAGAAAGCACACACACAAACACAACACTCATGTACTTCTTCATGCTGAATAATGAATACTGTATGGCTGGGGAATTATATAGCACAGATTAATATTTATATAACATTTGTAATAGTCTATTTTTTGCTTGGGGTATAAAATGATGAAATTTTGTGAACATCAACATTTTTAATGTGCTTTCACAACGCTTCCTAGCAATGTGCGTCAGCTATGAAAATAAAGCAATAATTTTTTTTATGTAGAGAACCATTTTTACATCAGCTTGCTATACTTTTTGGCATTTTTATTGATTTACTTATAGTTGATGTATTTATTGATCAACTTAGTGTTTGCTTACTTGTTGTTTTAATTGTCTTTCGCAATAAATCAATCTAAACCTCTCATTTGTCTGAATCACTAAAACAATGTCCTATGTGGCATTCCTAAATTATTTAGTGAAAACAGAAATATTAAATTTATAAAATTAGGCCATTATCACTTTGTATATGTATAATGAATTCACACAAAGGAAAATGATCACATCCAAAATATGGCTCAATAGCACTGACACTTATGTTAGTGAAAATTATTCGACACACAAAAAAATAATAAATAAATAAATAAATAAATGAATAAAAACAACTCAGTATGTATTCATATAATTTAGTATTTAATATCTTTGTATTTCTTACCTAATATGTACATGTATAAAATACAATAAAAATAGGTCAATATAAAATATTCCATGTATTCAGAACTTAGAAAATATGTACAAAATAAATAAATAAATAATTTTATGAATTTAAATTTAAATATAAATTAAATATAATAAATATAAATTGCAATACTGCAATATATATACTTATTCATTTTTTTATACACAAACCAATTTTATTTAGGCATTTGATCAGCGGAGGACAAAAAAATAAGAAATATATATTTTTTATTGTATTTGTTATTGGCCACACAATTTAAGATTCATTTTTGTTTGATCAGTTTATATGTTTAGCAGTTTAATAGTCACCTAAGTAAAATTTAATAGGTTTATACTTTATACCTCAATGTCGGGACAGATCGACACACCACTGCTAGTTGGCGCCACTAACTTGATTAGTTCTCTTATTTCCACACAATAGAACTTTCCCTGTAGTTGACTCTTTATTCCAACGTGTTAAATAAACTACTAGTCAGTCAACAAGTCAAACTGTAAAAATATTAAGCCCAGTTGAACTGAGTAACCTAATATACTTTAACATTCCACCCTGAAAAAAATCATACATCGCTAATAAGAGTTTATCACTCTCACTTTCCCTTACCTTAGCGTAATACCTGTTTTTAATAGTTATAATTAACTATAAAATACATTTTTATAAATTTGTAATATAATCTAACTTGAGGTGCTATGTAAGACTGAATTAATAAAGACATAAGAACATATGTATTGCAGAGAATAATAACAAATGTGCATCCTGCAGCTGGATTTATAATGTACATAGAGTGCACATGGTCGCGACGTGCAATTGTGAGCATGGAAAAAATGCACAGCTGCACATGCATTCAAAGCGATTTCATAATCTTGCATATTGTCAGTGCCTTCGTCACGTTATAGGACTACACAATATCATTATGTTATATACAGAGTAGCCTAGGTAGGTCTACAATTACATCCCTGAAAGATGACCGGAATAAAGCAGGTCGTCTGCTTTGATGACGATGTAGACAACCCCCCCATGCTTGCCTTAAAAAAAGAAAAAAGAAAAATGGATTTACGCAAATTACAGGGGTCACCCCTTTGAGCTTGGAAAATCCATATTTATGCGGAAGAATCGCATCCCTGATTATTATGGTGACTTCCCACAGACACAATGATTTTATACTGCAGTAGAGACTTTATATTCTTCTTCCCCCAACCCTAAACCCAACCCTCACAGAAAACAATCTGTATTTTCACATTTAAAAATACTTAATTCTGTGAGATTTATGAGTCATTTTCATCATAGGGACTAGAGCAATTTCTCCACAAGGTAAAAAATGACTAGAGTTGTTATACTTGTCAGGATATCTGGTGCCCACAACATGATGAATAATGTCGCTGCCGCATTAAATGGTGTGCCAAATTTGTGAAAATCTTCAGGTTTGGTTTCTGTGCCGCTTTTTCTGTGTAAAGATGCTTTTATAATGTCATTTTACCAATATATTATTGCTAATACGTTAAATATGTTAAAGGGATAGTTCACCCCAAAATCTACATTTACTCACTATTTACTCACACTAAAACCTTTATGATTTTTCTCAAACCCAAAAGAAGATATTTCGAAGTAAGCTGAAAACCTGTAACTGTTGACCTCCATAGTATGAAAAACAAACACAATGGAAGTCAATGGTTACAGGTGTCCAGCATTCTTCAAATATCTTCATTTGTGTCCTACAGAAGAAACTCAAACAGGATTGAAGGGTGAGTAAATGATGACAGAATTTTCATTTTCAGGTAAACTACCCCTTGGACCTACTGTATATACAGTGCAATGACCTATTTAAGTTACATGGTTTGTCATCTGTATGATGTTCAGTTTTTGTCTATGTATTAAAAGACATATGAGGACGAGCTGAAGAATCATACTTCTCTCCGCCTGCTCGATGATCTGTCTGAGGGCTTTCTTCAGGCTGTTGGCCCTCAGCACCAGCTGCTCTCGGGGTCTGAAGAGTTTATGAGCGGAGCCTTTCTCCGTCTCGTTCTCCTTCAGCTCTGTTAGAGACTCTTCGCTCAGATCTTCCTCCTCCTCCAGCTCTTCCTCCTCCACCTCCTCCTCCACGATGGGTGGTGTGGTGAGGGCTGCAGGCGACAGGACCTGAGCCTCCAAATTCAGCGTCTGCAGGAGCGACTCCAGCTTCTCGTTCAGCATCGCACACTGGGTACAGGCCGGGTTGGGAAGATTACTTACAAAAACACACATTTTAAAAACATTCTTTTAAAAGAAATTTGTAACAAAGATTGTTGGATAACTCAAGTGTAGTAACTTGACACTAGAACCGCCACGTGGCAAATTTTACCTGTGGGTATATTTCAAATGTACATAGGCCTACCAGTTTTTTAATAAAAAAACATTAAAGTCTTCCAATCATTGACTTTTACTAAAATTGCATGATTTACAATCCCAAACTGTTTAGCTAAAACCAGATCAAAAAACGGGGTATTTATACCTATAAGCACCAGTACGGGTCAAATTTACCCACTATCGACCTTATTCTTTAATGCTGAAGTGCACTCAATTTTGCGATTGTTTCAGAACATCAGATTCAGCTCCCTATGGGAGAAATTACCAGGAATAATAAACGGCAAAAAATGGTCGGACTACTTGCCCTTCAAACAAGTATTTGCATGACTATACAGACAAAGTAGAATAATAAAATATAAAGAAGAAAATATCAGTTTGCAACATCAAGCAGCATAACGAGCTGTTATTACGTCTAAAAATGAATGGAAGTGAATGAGACCGGAAGTCCCAAGCCAAAAAGATTCAAATGGCCTGCTCGTACGCAGAGAATAAGGTGAATATAATGCCTGTATTTTCGCATTGCCATATTCACGCAGCCTGTTTTTACATTGCACGTAACTAGGCAACATCAGTCTGCCCCTGTTTGCCCATTTTGCATATAAGCAATGTGAAGAACTAAGCAACTGTAAGTAGTCACACAACACACATTTATATTTAGATAGTCTAACCATGAATGTTCAAACTATATATTAACTAATTATTATTATTATTTATTCATTAAATATTAATTGAATTGTTTGGCCATTTTTGTCATTTCTTGGTTGCTACTGTGTGGCTTTTTATTCTAAATATAATAATAAAATCTGATCTACGATGTGGGCGACATGGTGGTGCAGTAGATAGTGCTGTTGCCTCACAGCAAGAAGGTTGCTGGTTCGAGCCTCGGCTGGGTCAGTTGGCATTTCTGTGTGGAGTTGTTCTTTGGACCTGTGGGGGAAACCGGAGCACCTGGAGGAAACCAATGTGACCACAAGGAGAACATGCAAACTCCACACATAAATGCCAACTGACCCAGCCGAGGCTCGAACTTGCGACCTTGTTGCTGTGAGGCAACATCGCTACCCACTGTGCCACCGTACTGGCCCACTTCTTTATTTATTTATTTATTTATTCAGGCCTACTTATTTGTATGTTTGTACTTTCATTTTAGTCGTCTATTATATCTTTAATTTTACTTTCCAAAATAATTCCACTTAACACGTTTACAATGACAATGAAGCTTGTTAACAAGTTTTTAATGATTAATGAAGGAATTATAATGCTTTGTCTCATTAATTCATCTTCATTCACAAGTGGCAGGGTATTTACAGCTACTGTATATTTTTGTCCATTTACATCCCGTCCCTTTGTGCACCCTGGCGGCAAAGTCATACCTAAAAACACGTGGCAGTGGTACGATTCGCAGCTGTAATGCTCATTTTAAAGTGTCACCCACTGTATGAAAAATATTAAATTAATAAAATAGACATTTACTTTTTTTTTGCCCAACAAAATTGTTCATGGAGCTTCATATAATTATAGCTAACCCCCTGAAGTCACATGAAATGTTTGGACAAGGTTTTTGGTTCTAGACTTTGAATGTCTTGGTATCACTACAGTCTATGGAGCATCAGAGAGATTAATTTGTCTTCTGAAGATAAACGAAGACATAAAGAGATTGGAACGACATGAGTATTGATAGAATTTTCATTTTTGGGTGAAGTAACTCTTTAACATCTTTAGATGTTTCTGTATTTATGCGGTACACTCAAAAATATTTATATATTTTTGCAGCTTGTTGAGCTGAAACAACACAATTCTTGATATTCTATTTGGACCACTTAATTGTTTTATGTTCAATCTACTCAAATTTATTAACTTAATCAATTTTTGTTGGGACAACATGAATGAATTGTATGAAACCCAGTATTATTTTACAGTGTAAATGAAGCTGAGATCACAAAACTCTTGCTAGCTAATAATAAGGTAAATATTTTTAAAAAATAGCCTTCAATGCATAATTCTTTCCTGGCACTTCAAATTTAAACTAGTTTACACTGATCTTTTTAAGTTGAACATTACTTAATTTAATTTGTTTAAATTCAGCCTATATAAGTAGTTCGCTTACCTTAAAGAAATTTGGTAAATCAATTAATAATTTTTTTTCAGTGTATTGCGAAGACAAAAAATGCCAATAAAGACAAATATGATGTGACAATAATAAATAGTTTTACAGAATGTCCACCATATTTCTGCACATACTTAGAGCTATAACCTAAAGAGTTATCAGAGACTCACTTTGAGAGCAAGTGCATCGGATTCTTCTGAGCTGTCGCTGCCTCTCTCGTAGCACTTTCCAACTCTGGACACAAATTCCTTCACCGTCTCACACAACACTCTGGAGAAGAAGAGAGCAATGTTGTCTTTACTGTTGTTTCTGTTTGCTAATATGCAGTATAAAATGCGAGAGGACTTACTTTGATGAAGATATGACCACTGAGTGCTGATCTGAGTTCAGAATCTTTGTGAGATGAGCAGCCACTGAATCCTCATAAGCTGATATCTGTAACTAAAACCACCGAAACAGATTACATCATGCCATGATCGCATCGTAAAGAGCAATAAAATTGGGAAAAATAATATGAGGAAAAGTTTAACTAATGATAGGGTTAAAACTGAAGTATTTAATTAAAAGTAAACTAAGGTCTGTGAAAAAAAAAAACTTCACACTGATTTTGCTATATAAAATATAAATATGTTTTTAATAAGAGACTAGATAAGAATGCTTGAGGTGCAAGTGTGTGCGGTATATGTTATGGAGCAAAATATCCAAGAATTTATAACGTTATGTTTATCACAGACCTTATTTTATTGATATATGTAGAAATTCTATTATTAAAACCCCTAAGAAGCTCTTTCGAGGACAGACCACCCAAACATAGAGTTTCTGCAGGTTTCGAGTAAAATTTAAGACTTTTAAGACATTTTAATACCAATATGAATGAAATTTTAGACTTATACAGGGATAAATGCTAAGGACTTTATTCGAATATCCCAGTCAAAATCAAAAAAAATATTATAACTGAATACATTTAATGATACAATAATAATAATTTAATAATAAAAAAGCAAGGTTAGGTCAGTATCCTCAGCAGTAAATAAATGCAGTACTTTTACACAAATGTTATAGTAAGAAAAATAATTATATGCTTTTTTAAATAAGAAGTTAAAAGTTTTATTTAGATTGGGATTGTTGGGGATTGTACTAGTGTTTATGGCCAGACTGAGTAATTATGAATGAACAAAGGAAAATTAACACCTGCTAAAAAAGATTTAAGACTTCATTCATTCATTCATTTTCTTGTCGGCTTAGTCCCTTTATTAATCCGGGGTCGCCACAGCGGAATCAACCGCCAACTTATCCAGCATATTTTTACACAGCGGATGTCCTTCCAGCCGCAACCCATCCCTGGGAAACATCCACACACACACATTCTCACTCATACACTATACGGACAATTTAGCCTACCCAATTCACCTATGCCACATGTCTTTGGACTTGTGGGGGTAACCGGAGCACTCAGAGGAAACCCACGCAACCACGGGGAGAACATGCAAATTCCACACAGAAATGCCAACTGACCCAGCCAGGGCTCGAACCAGCGACCTTCTTGCTGTGAGGTGAACGTGCTTACCACTAGGCCACCGTGGCGCCGATTTAAGACTTACAACACAATATTTCAGTAGATTTAGGACTTTTTAAGGCCTAAACTTTAGCTTTTGAGATTTAAGACATTTTAAGGTCATGCAGATACCCTGCAATCACGAAACTTCTTTCATCATTTACTCACCCTTTACTTGTTTCAAACCTTTTTGAGTATCTTTGTTACTGTTCAAAGCTACGAAGATATTCTGAAGAAACCTGGAAACCTGTAACCATTGACATCTATAGTATTTGCTTTTCCTACTTACATGTTTTCAGCTTTTTTCAAAATATCTCCTTTTGTGTGTGTGTGTGTGTGTGTGTGGGGGGGGGGGGGGGGGGGGATGGGGGGTATAGTGAGTATATAGCAAATAGTGAGTAAATAGTTATTTTTGTGTGAACTATCCCTTTAAACAAACCATAATAACCAGAATTTTGGATTTTATGTGATGCCTGCTGTATTCTGTTGGGAAATTTGCTCAATTATGGTGAAAGATTGTAATAAATGTACTAAAATAAATAAGATTACATTAACAGTAGCTGATTTGTGTTGAAAAAAAAACTGCAAGGTATGTATGCACAAAATGGAACTAAATTGAAAACTCTTGTCCTTAACTAAAAGCCAATATATTTTACAAATGAGCAGGGTGAGTATTTCCAGCACAAAATATTGGCACTCCAGTCAGAAATCTTTTATACTGCAGAAGATGTTGGTGACTGATTAATAATTGGTGGCTGCAACAGCATTCTGTAATTTTTTATAAATATAAAAAAGTGCCTGTTCTAGCATAACATTTCATGTGTATTAATTTATATGTTGAATAAAATAAAAGAGTTTGAATTTCTATAACTAACATGCAAGAGATATAACCCTTTTTCACAGAAAATTGCTCTAACCATGCTGCCTGCCTTAACATATTCTAAATACAAAAAAAATACTGTGAATTTCATAGCTAAGTGGCAACTAATGTAATTAACTTTGAAAGATTACAGTACCACTTTGTGAGATTCTGGGATTTTTTTGCACAGTCCAACAATATATATATATATATATATATAT
>CAIGQQ010031549.1:11645-28103 GCA_903798035.1 Danio albolineatus
ATATATATATATATATACAGTATAAGTGAATAATTCAGGTGCTAATTTACTCAAATAGAAAGAAATATTAGAAGTTTAAAGCTGATTTGTGAGCCTTTTGAGCATTTCATTAGAAAAAGAACCTTTGTATCTAACACAGTTAGCAACTGATATGCACATGTTTGTTTTTGACCCAAATGAAAGATGTCATTGTTGTATTTATGCAGCTTCTGGTTTACAGATTAAGTATCACACGTCACTCATTAACATGTCAACAGCTCTTTTATTGGTGTTGATGCATGTATTTGCATGTGTTGCTGGTACCTGGCCATCCTCTGCCTCCTCAGGCGTGGCAGGGCAGCTGTGTTTGGGAGGTATTTTAATCTCATACGTCATTATACTCCACCTGTAAACAGCAGCTGCAGATGTAGCCAACGGCACCGATATTATGCATGTGACATAGTTGTGGGCACATGACAGTATGGAGATCTGTACCTGTCCAGCATTTTGGTGCTAGCTCGCTCCAGCTTCTCCAGTATCTGAGGCAGTTGAGTGTCATCATCACATGACGGCCCCCAACCCAGCACCCGCGCTAGGTCATTTCCGGTGCCCAACGGCAGAACGCCCAGCTGGCACTGCCAACAAGAGATGTTCAGATATTTGATTCAGTTCATTAACCTCAGACATTCATAAGCCAGGTTCTAACCATGTGGCAACATGTGAAATGATAAGTCTGGGCCGAAAATTGAAACAAAAATATTTGGAAATAATTATTTATTACTTTATTAAATAAGAAAAAGAAGAAATTGTGAAGAAAGCTGGAAACATGTAACCGTTGACTTCCAAAGTATTTGCTTTTTCCTGCTATAGAAGTCAATGGTTACAGATTTTCTGATTTTTACTTTTGAAAATCGAAGCCAAAAATACTTTGGAAAAATTATTTATTACTTTATTAAATAAGAAAAGAAGATATAATATAAAGTAAATTTGAATTAAATAAATTTAAATTATACTGTGTAAAAAAGAGATTAAAATAACTCCATTTTGTTGACAGTAGCAAATAGTTGAACATAAACAAAATGTGTCTCAGTTGTTTTGCTGAACAGGCCTTTATAAAACCCATAAAACAAATAAAATATCTACAAAGTCATCATTGTGCTCTATAGACATAAAATAGAACCATCAATAAGAGATTTTAATCATTTTTTCTTAATTAAAACAAGCTAGGTCTATTTCACTGTCAATCATGTCAATTCATCACCCAATCATGTTCTTCACAGAAGACGCCAAACCAGTGTTGCCATGACAGCACAGTAGAGCTATTGCAAGCAGCAGGAACTAGTATACTACAGAAATATGTCCTGTATGCAGGTTGTTTAAGTGGATTTTACTATGTGAGCAAATGCAGTTCATGTATAAATAAGTATACTGTATGTGTGCATGAGTAGAATATCCACATAGTGGAATACTGAGCAATTTGTAACTTTTGACCGTGGCATATTCATGTGTGCAAATGTGAATCCAATCCACTGTGTAGGCACAGTGCCTATGGCTTGAGGGAGAGTGAATCAGCGAACTGAACACTTCTGAACACTCATATCTTTTGTTATTTTTTCTTTCGGACCATACATTTTGGTGGGTGAGAATTCAGTGCATCTCTAGTCAATAGGATATGAAGTAGTATTTTTCAGTCACCTGTTTATGAAGATTTAGTTTATCGATTTCAGACAGGACCCAACCAACGCTTCCATCTCCACCACACACAAGGATCCGGAAGTTATCAAACTTTTGGAACAAGCGAAGCCTTAAGAAGACAAAAGAAAGTTATGAGCAATCTCACACAATCTGTAAGAGTTCAGATAAAAAGAGTTCAGATTTTTTAACACTATATTCTAATTCTAATTATTGTGTAATCATTACAGTTTTTATAACCTTATAATTTAGAGATTAAAATCTGTTCTTTTAACCCTTGTGTACTATTCAAATTTACTACCTTATCGCTATGTTGGTGGCTAGGAAAACGCAACAACAAAAAAGAATGGATGATTATATGGTGCAATGGCTTTACAATAAAAACATTTCATTATATGGAAGTCAATGGGGCAAGAACAGCTACAGTACAAACATAATGACAATGAAGTACATTTGTCCAGAGTATATTGTTACATTTTTGAAAAATTTCAAAGCATTTCTTTAAAAAATGTGTCACAATAAGATTAGTCACCAAAAATCATTCCATTTGCTGAAACAGAGCAAGTTGTGGCCAAATTAAGACTCGAAATCACTCCAGAGTGGATGAAAACATCCCCAACAGCGCACAAGGGTTAAATATTGATTTTTCCCACTCGAGGATCATTAAAACGACTTAAAAGGCAATCAAAATAGAGAAAATGTAATGCTAATTGTTATGGGACTAGAGAAAAACCTTTGCATTGAACCTTTTAAATTAATTTTGTTATAATATGAGCTCTTCGACAAATCACAGCAACCATCCTAAATTGCTTGAGTTCATACTCCATGACCTCTGACATCCAGGTCTTACCCTAAATGAGGTCCACCATTGACCAGGTCAAAGACCTGAGCAGGATTGAGCAGCTGCTTGAAGCGACGCAGGAATTTTACCCCTTGGTTGTCTCCACTTTTTGAGTTAACAAACACAAGGAGTGGACTTGCGCATGATGGAGGACACGTGGCCTTCCAGAAACCTGTAAAAAAAAAAAAATAATTATTATAGCTTTAATGAAAATAAGATAAATCCAGAATCCATTGCAAAAATGAAGATGGTCGCTAACGAGAGCAACCATGATGGTTATAGATTCCGTTTATTAACTAGTGGTGGCAGAAACAAAGCTTTTCAAAGCTTTCAAATAACTTGCTTTGCAAAATGTTTCACTGTTTAGAAGCATTCGAAACACCATATGTTACGGACACCTGGTGGAGAAAAAACACATAACTGCAAAACAAATTCACACCAAACCGGCATTGGAATGGCCTTTTCAAACATATTGTGAACGTATAACCTTTAAACGCACTTAGCTTATCATCTACTGTCCCTAAAAATTATTTCCAGGGCTTGACATTAGCTTTTTTGATCACCAACCACTGTGGCTAGTCATTTTTCAACATTACTAACCACTTGCCATTTTCAGCCATAATTTTGTTGTTGGGAAAATATATTTTATATACACAAATTTGACCTCGGCATGCTAAAATTGCTTGATTTATATTTTGTTTTATGCTCCCACATCTTCTCATTCATTGGACTTTTTTGTGCGTTGTGACCTTGCTCAATGAGCATGAGCAAATGTGGTGTGGTTTTATTGTGTTGCATTGCATTTCATGAGACTTTTCTGGGCTCAACATTATGGATTTATTAAATAAATAAAAAAAATAATAATTTAAAAATAAAATAAAAATAAACAAACAAACAAATAACTAATTATTTCATTGGCTACAAATTTTAACTAATTAACAAAAAAAATAAAAACAAGCTAAATATACTGTAGCTGTATATATGTTAATGTCAAGCCTTGATTATATTAAATAATTTAATATTATTTATTATTATTATGCATTCTTTTATTAATTTTCATGTTTTTTTCTTCCCTTTCGTCCGCCATAAAGCAGTGCTTCGAAAGCAGCCATCACAACTATTAACTCATTCATTCATTCATTTTCTTCTCGTCTTGGTCCCTTTATTATCCTTGGGTTGCCACAGCGGAATGAACCGCCAACTTATCCAGCATATTTTATATGCAGCAGATGCCCTTCCAGCTGCAACCCATCTCTGGGAAACATCCATACACACTCATTCACATTTATACACTATGGACAATTTAGCTTACCCAATTCACCTATACCACATGTCTTTGGACTTGTGGGGGAAACCGGAGCACCCGGAGGAAACCCACGCAATCACGGGGAGAACATGCAAAATCCACACAGAAATGCCAACTGACAAAGCCAGGGCTCGAACCAGCAACCGTGGCGCCCCACAACTGTTAACTAATTTCTGAAATTAAAAACACCCAATATAACACTATCACACAATATTCACTATCACACTGTTAACTTAGCAACAAAAGCTAAGCTAATGGTAGACGGCTAATGATAGATGGTACTTATTCAGTTACGTAGAAAATAAGACTAGTTTTTAATGATAACCCCCTCAAATTTAAACCAACCAAAAAATACTCAATGAAAACAGCGTTGGAGGGCTGAAAGAATTCACCAAATAGTGACATTAAATTAGCACATGCATGTGCGCTAATGTTCTATTACCAAATGTAGATAAGCTCAATAGTAAACGTGTCCAAAAATTATTCTATAGTTGCATTATGTAAACTGTTTAGATAAAATAGTAATAAGCTCATTCGTGTTGAAGAAATTTACTTATTTAATCCCTTGAGAACACCCTGAACAGCATAGAAAGTTTAAATGTATCCAAACTAAATGACCGTTAACCAACTTGCAATTTGTTTTTAGGCTAAATTAGCACTTGTTTCAAGTTTCCAATTAAAATTCAGTGCAACACAGCAATAAGCGGGCGTCACGGTTGCGCACAATTGTTAGCACAATCACCTCACAACAAGAAGGTCGCTGGTTCAAGCCATGACTGGGTCAGTGTGCATTTCTGTATGGAGTTTGCATGTTCTCCCTATGTTATGCTAGATAAATTGTCCGTAGTGTATGTGTGTGAATGTGGATGTTTCCCAGTGATGGGTTGCAGCTGGAAAGGCATCTGCTGCGTAAAGCATATGCTGGATGAGTTGGCGGTTCATTCCGCTGTGGCCACCCCAGATTAATAAATAGACTTAGCTGAAAAAGAATTATGAATCGCAATAAGCATATTAGAATTGCATTACTAGCTTAGCATTATGCTAACAACTAAACAGGACTAGCTGCAAATCTGTCTTTCTGTTAGGAGCGCTGTTTGCTTGAGTTGGAAATTTCATAAGCTTTTATCAGTTCTATCTCCTCATATCCCTTACATCACTCCCTGGTGATTGTTGATAGTGCTGTATGTAATTAAATGACAGGAACAAAATGTCAGAATTTGCATGCTAAAAAAGAAAAAGAAAAGCTAACACTGAGATTTCTGTTGACCCCATGTTGCTTAGGAACAGTTTTCTTCAAGCCTTGATAAAGATGAATCACAGGGAGAAAAAGAAAAAGCAAACCATCAGCCTAGTATGTTTTCACTAGAAGCGATGCGTACTATAGCGTGTAAATAATCCGGTTTCTCTGTCTTCATTATAGCCGGGCTGAGGGAGTAGCTGTCAGCAAACGTGCTCGATCACGTGCAAACATACAGCGTGCCCAGTAAAGAGTCTCTGAAGATGCCAGTGGCTGTAAGCAACAACCCGCTGTGTTTATGAGATTCTCCATATGCACCATTTTGATTTCACATCCTCCAGTGTGAACTTGTGGGTGGAATTGTTTGCATGTAAAACAGCGCATTTATCTCTGTGTACCTGCATGCATCTGTGTTTGCGTACATGATCTAAACATGCATGAGTGTTAGCAAAACTGACAGTTGCCCTGAAGCATAGGTTTTGTGTTCTCCATGTGGCTCTGAGCGTGCGTCTGATTCGTGGGTGGACGTCTGTCAGTAGACCCCCTTTAGGTCTAACAGAAGCCCCAGCTCCTTTTTTCCTCGCTCTCTTTCTCTCTCGGAGGCAGACTGAGGCAAACTGAGTCACGATGCTCAGGCACGTGCCAAAAGCAGCCCTGAGCGAATGAAGATGCAGCTTTTCTTGCCATCAAGAGATGGGGGATTCCTTACACGTGAGGGTCTCTCCTACTTTCCCTTCACATTCTAAGGCTTTCTTTACTGCTTAAGGGGCTTAAATAATTTTATAGTTCACTCAAAATGGAAAGATCTGTCATCTTTTAATCACCCTTCACTTGCACTGAATATGTGTGACCCTGTACACAAAACCTGTTTTACGTCGATTTGTTATATTATCAATATTATCAATATCAATAGTATGAATGGGTCAGAATTATTAATAAAGGGACTAACTTGAAAGAAAATGAATAAATGAAGGTCAGAATTATTGATTTTGCTTTTGATGCCAGAAACCTGTCAACATTGGGATGTAAAAATACGGGATGCCCACTCCCTCGAAATACAACTCAATCATACCCAGTAGAACTCCCAGTAGAAATTCATTAATCTATTCATTCAGAGCAGTTACATTTAATAAGCATTGAAACCGTTGGAAATATGAGGAGGAAATTAGCTTCAAAATATACGTAACAAACATTAGTAATGTAAACTGAAAAAAAAATTAAAGGTTTAGCCCATTAAAATCAATGACCTTTACAGAAATTAAATCAAGTCATAAAATCTTATTTAATTTTTATTCACTGCATTTAAATATTGATTGAAGTTACAATAGGCTTAGTTCAGTGAAGAGCAGGGAATTTATCAATTTGATCCACTGTTTTGTTTGATAAGAGAGGATTCGCTTTAAGAATCCCGGTATAATGAAAACATTGGACTACTTTCGTAACTGTTTATGCTCATTTAAGACAAAATTATTAGTGTTTAAAATAAAACACGCCATGACGGACATGTTTACATATTATTAAGTCTATTTGTCTGTTTAAAAACACTAAAATAAATTGCCTGTACATAAGCTGATCTGGTATAGGCATGGGCCAGTATAAGATTCTGAAGGTATGATAACCTTGGATAAAAATATCACGGTTTCACGGTATGACGGTATTATGTTTACTGCTCTAAAATATATTCTTTATAAATGTCTGGCTAAAAATGTCCCCTTTGAACACAACATATTTTATTTTGAGAAACATTTAAAATATTTTTGGGACAGTAAACATGTCAGGCTAAATAATTCAAGTGAATCATTGACTTCTGCAGTCTTCATTTGTTTCGAAAACACAGATGTCTTTGCAATTTACACCTAAAAAAAAAAAGAGATGTAAATGAAAAAATCTTACTCATACCTAAGGAACGGTATAGCAGAAATTTTTGGCGGCTTGATAACCTTGACTATTCCATACCAAGGGATACCTTGAAAACGGTTATCGTCCCATGCCAAATCTGGTAACTGTGTCTTTATACAGAGTGTGTCCGTCAGTCGGCGGCGACAATGTTATATGAGTTTACTGGTTCAGGGGATGTGTAGACCATTTCAATGTGGTGATATCATTAGCCCATGAACATTTCCTGCTTGTTATTAAACTATTTCATAACTGTAACAATAGGCAATTCAATCATAATGTAATAAAATAATTGTCTTAACATTATTAATATGTGGCTCTTTTTGGACTCTCGGAAGCTGTAGGAAATTAAAAATTGAGAAATTAAAAACGGAAATACTTTGGGACCAATGTTTTTGTTGACATCCCCCAAAATGGTCTATGGGAAGGTCAACAATCGACACACAGCCTTAAACGGAAATTAAGTGATTGCAGCTGTTTTTTTATTCATTTAACATGCTTTTAAGCCAATAATTCTCTTGAACAGCTCTTACAATTATATCACAATTGAGATCGGCTCTGTGATGCTACTTTTAAAAATACAGGAGAAATGAGGGAAAATACTTAAACGGGATGATAGCGGGATTGAATGTGAAATACAAGAGAATCCCAGCAAAAACGGGAGAGTTGACTGGTACAGCCAGAAAGCAACAGTATATTAAAGAGGCAGTTTACTCAAAAGAAAGAGTATTCTCCCTGGTGGAGAATAAAAACCTTCACACGTTTATTTCTTCTGTTGAACACAAAAGTTGCAAGTTGCTGGGATCCATTGACTTTGACAATAGCAAAATATTTATTATGGAAGCGAATGGGTCCCCGCAACCAACATTTTACAAAATATTTTCTATGTTCAAGAGAAGAAAAAGGCTCAAATAGGTTTTGAACAAGCGAAAGTTGAGTAAATGACCATATTTCCATGCTCATGAATACTGGGATTATTCAAATAATCAGAGAAAGGGATTAATTGCAATATAACGTTTACATTTCAGGAGCAAAGTTCTTCAATCCCACAATATCCATTATTCACATTATTCCCTAAGTATTGTTATTTTTACTGCAGTTATTCACAAGCCTCCCTTTACAGCACAAATAATGGAGCTGGAAATAGTAGGTACGTTTCTGACTTTGTTTTATTTATTTATGTCTAACCCCAAACACTTTTGTATGGTTTGGTCATAACCGCAATAAGTGTCCATCATAAAAGTGTAATTTGACATGTACTTGCAAAGTTTCTTACAGTCAGTTAAATGTCTGTTGAATGTCAGTATCAACAGATATCAAGCAGACAGTCTACTAATACTCAAATGGACCATCGAATAATATTAAAGTCTTAATATTAAAGTCTTCTTCTTTTAAAAGGTCCACTTTTTCTATTATACTAAAAATCATAGGATGATTTTTTTTTATAGACTCAAGTGCTTGTATGCAAGACATGAAATCTGTGCAAATTAAAAACTGGTGTTGCTGTTCTTTTTCTATTTGGTTCAGAGGTAAAAACAGTGCACACACTTCAGCTGTGAATATCAAGCTCTGATCGGGAATACTGTTTCTGAAACACTCTGAACCATTGACTGCTGCAGATACTCATCCATCTGATTTTGAACCATCTCTATACACTGGTACATACTGTAAGTTGGTAGATTGCATCGTATATTCATAAATTCTTCCTGATAAACATTTGAGTGGATTTCCCTTTTTTAACTGAGACAGGTGCATTATAATAGAGTTTTTTTAATATACCAAGGTGGTATAGGGCACACATGCATGATTGTTATTATATCCAGATTAAGTGGATGCAGCGAAATCACAAACAAAAAAATGTCTAGAAACAACTAAATAGTGAGCTAAGCTAACCAGAGACAGGAGTTGGACAATAGTAAAATAATGAAAGAACAGTTTGTGGACTGGTTAATATCAGATGTAACATTAAATTTAGATGGTACACTCTTTAAAAAAAGGTTCCTTGAGGTTCTATATAGAACCCTGGGGTTCTATACTTGGCCAGTAGAACCTTTTACCCAAAAAATGGTTCTATTTAGAACCCTTTGAGTGCAAAGAACCTTTTTGATTAAAATGGTTCTATAATGTGAGATTTATGACATAATTATATAGTAAAGATTATAAATAATAATAAGCTATAACACAGAGAGACAAAGCTTTTCGAGTCAAAACCTAATAAAATGACCGCTATGGTCAAAAACCTAATCAATGTATGATGGGATTTTTTGACAAATTATTTTGTGAAATTAATTAAATAACCAGTTTATTCAGACTGTACAGTGTGTTGTTATGGTTTAATAAATTATTTTAAACTAATAATCATGAAAAAGCCCTCTGGTGACGTCATTCATTTGTGGACTGGTGGTGACGAGCCTGGAGAGTGACGGTTAATTTTTGAAAAGGAGAACTCCTCTTTTGCAGCTGCGTCATTCAGGTACGTTATTACTCTTTTAAAACTATAATAATGAAATATTTTGTATTACGGGGTAATGTTTCTCTTCCCTTGTCTTATATGGTGACAGACTGAATAAGGGGTAACGTTAATATGGATTAATACTGTGCTTGTAACTTTCTGATGGATTTCTGTCGTCAGCCTTCGGTTCAGGAATCTGTGTCAAGCTGACTTTGCTCTGCTTTTTGTTCAAAATAAGTTACAGTTTCGCTTTATTTGTTTGTCAGTATTAATTAAAATATCAATAACAATAAAACAGCTGCATTATTCGAAGGCGGGCTCCGAGAGGGAGCGTGAAGCACGTGCACGCTCTTTTAATGGTAACTTCATATGAGCCGATTTCCGCTTTCGTGCAGTTTTTATCTCCAACCTTGAACAAACGAATAGTTCCAGCTTGCTCGTGTGTGAGTTTAGCCGAGTTTAACTCGGGCTTAACTCTGTAAAGTAATGTACACGCCGGCTAGTCTGCATTAAAACCTCAAGGGAACATGCCGCGCTCGCGCCCGCCCGAGTCTATGCACGCGCCCACCCGAGTCTATGCACGCGCTATAGTAATAATTGCTGAGGGTATTATTAAAACCTTTCAAAGCCAAAACATATCTTAAAAAATCCATAGATTAAAGATCAGGTGTTATTTATGAAGGACATACAAACATGCAGGCTAAATGTATTGTGAAATGTTGAACCTTGTTAAATATAGGCTACATATATGTATATATTGTGCTAAATAAGTTTAAAATTCATATTTTAATGTATATCTTTCTTTTCTTCAAACAGCCTGGACACTGAACTGCATCGTAAATCTTGTGCTCGGTATGTATTATTGCTTTTAATTCTAAACAAACTGTATTAAGTATTATGAAATGAATATTATAAAAGACTTTAACATTGTATTGTAACCTAGGCTGCAGGACACAAGTAGCTTTGAAGAGGAAGGATCCCAGCTTAAAGAAGGACATGCGTTACATCCATAATTGTGACACAATTATCATCAACAAGGACACCTGGTAAATATTGTATTTTATAACATGCATATGTCAGACTTGGTTGTTGTGTACAGAAATATATTTATCACAAAAATGTTCTATTACTTATTGCTGCTGTTTGTACAGTGAGAATATTAAGGTCATTGCTTATTAAAAAGTCCTGCAAAGAAAATATGTTTTAAAAGAAAGTGTAAATTTGCCTACAGGATTTGTTGCAATGTCTGCAAAACAAATTTAAAAATGAAAGGATTTCAGTGGTGAGCTCATCTATCATCTTGCAAAATGAAACAAATTAATGGGATGAAAAGGAAGTGAACTGTACTCTGAGGAACTTAACACAAGGCAAGTTCAGTTCAATACATTTGATGCCAAAGGTAGATTAATTCTGTGGTTTAAATTCATATTTACACACTCTAAAATGCTGTCTTTCTACCTCAGATTGTGATGGACCTGGAATGCGACACTAGATATTCATAAGTCAAGAACCGAATGAACACCCTTTTCCAGAGCACAGATTATGGAGGGGTTTGCAGAACTAATGGAGCAGTTTTTTCTTCTTGGAGTGCCACAGCTTGTGAGTAAACACTGTTACATTGTGTGCCAAATAGTTTTGCGTCCATGATGACTTTAAGAAACTTGTATTGCTGAAAATATGTCATTTGGAAACTTACACATGAAGTAACCAAAATGTTTTTTGCATTTAGGATGCTGCTTAGAAAACTTGGTGAAGAACACAGAAACATCTTTAAAAGAAATGGCCCAAAAAGGGACAGAAAGAAGGAAGTGCTCCATGACAGTTTCATTGGACCAGCAGCGGAAACCGCAGAAGGTAACTACTCCCTATATTACATACTATTTGCCCCAAACACACACACACACACACACACACACACTTTAATTGTATTAATTATAACTGTAATTCTATTTGATGACTTATGTTAATTGGTTAAAAGTACTCAACATTAAAATATTGTTTTACAGAAATCCAAAGGTCCTACACCATCCAGGATTCAACAGCTCTCCTGATTCCACCAAGGCTTGAAGTGTCAGCATTACAATGGACAACACTCACTCGCTATCCTTCGACTTCCTCATTTATCAGAGGCACCACAGTGGAGTGAATCACCAACTAATCTGCCCTTTCCAGCCACAACCCAGCACTTGGAAACACCCATATACTCTCTCATAGATCTACACACATTCACTCACTATGGCCAATTCACCTATACTGTACACATGCTTTTGGACTGTGGGGTCAACCGGAGCACCCAGAGGAAACCCACAAGAACACTGGGAGAACTTGCAAACTCCACACAGAAATGACAACTGGCCCAGTCGGGACTCGAACCAGTGACCTGCTTGCTGTGAGGTGACAGTTCTAACCAGTGAGCCACTGTGCCACCCATGGACAAAACTATTTACCTTATAAGAGAGGCTGATAGACATGGACATGCTACAGGTTGTGAAATGGCTGTTTGCAGTGTTTTGTCTAATCATTCTGCAATGTTTTAGTAATGTTTTTTATTAAATTATGTTTAAAAATGGATGTTGTGATGACCAATACATGCAGGTACCATCAACTTTTTGAAATTGTAGTGTTATTTAATAGATGTTTTGATTGTTTGTGTATTGTTTCCATCTGCATTGTGATATATTTCTCTTCATTTTAGACATGTGTGAAAGTGAAGCTCTGTATTTGTTCAAACAGTAAAAAAGCTTAGAAAAGTGAAATCATTTCAATTACATTGTAAAATGCCATTAAACTGTTAAGGTAGATCTGCTGTCCAATGCAAAGTATGCAGAGGTGCAATTTTTCAATATTTAAAAAAATATTTTGTATAATGAATTGAATACATTTAAACAATTTGAATTGTCTGGATTGGTTTTATTTTTTATTCATTAATAAGTAACAATAATTCAATAATAAAAAAAGAACCCTTAAATGGTTCTAAATAGAACCATCTAACTTGAATTCAAAGAACCATTTGGGGTTCTATTTAATGAACCCTTAAAATGGTTCTATATAGAACCTTTTTCGGGTTCCATATATGAAGCGCTTGATAGAACCGTTTTTGGTTCTATATAGAACCGTTTGTTTTAAGAGTGTAAGCTTGTCCCTTATTAAGAGCAAATGATAAAATGTGAAAAGTCAAGTATACAATTTGATATGTTCCTGGTGAAATATTTACTAATACTGAAACATTTGCTAAGAGTAATTAGCGGTAAGAGTGGTGACTCAGTGAATGAGTGAGTGAGTGAGTGAGTGAGTGAGTGAGTGAGTGAGTGAGTGAGTGAGTGAGTGAGTGAGTGAGTGAGGTTTAGTTGTCCTAAATCAATAGTGTACTCTTCATTTATTTACATGTAATGCTAATATTCGTTGTTAAGGACTGCTAATTTTTGGCATCTTCAGATTCCAGATGTCGATTAAATACGGTGCTATCCTATACAAACATACATCACTGGAAAGCTTATTTATTGAGTGGTTATGTTATATATAAATATAAATTTCCCAAAAAATATGACTGGTTACATTAGTTGTCAGGGTTCTGTACATGTGTCATGTAATATCATAACATTACTTATGTGGTCAAAGGTCACATATTTATGTTTCTGTTTTCTCTTGAACACAAAAGAAGAATGACGAAACCTTTTGTTGTAATCGCCCCAGTCTCAATGGTTACCAATAGGGCGAATTATGGCTTTAAAGTTTTTCAATCCATTAAAAAAATGTTATGGTTGTCTTTTTTTCGATTTTAAACAGCTAATTAACAGGAGTCATGAACAGATCTAAAAATATATCAGGTGAAACTTCACAGCAATTGATTTTCATTACATTTCTGTCTGCCCCCAACTAATCTCTATATCCTCCAATTAAAGTCAGTGGACCTTTTGAGGTTCTGATCAATAGTGGATGTCCTCAGCACTCACAAGGTTTGACTTTACATAAGGCCAACTAGACTTACTGATACCAGCTTTGCAAAATAAGTAAGCCAAAAATGTAATGATAGCTTTATTACTATCCACCAATACAGAATGTTCTGTTAATTTTACAGTAAGGACAGCAACTTTAAATGCTGGAGCTTTGAGATTTTAGTTTTTAACCTAGAAAATAGCAACTTTTCCATCTTTCTCAGTTGCAAATGTAACCACAAAAGAATCTTTAAATAGAAGCTTTAAATAGGACAATTATCTAAACTTTTGAGAGAAATGCTAATGGTCTAATCTGATGTAATGATCTATGCTAAACTAACCGAAATGTGCTCCCGCCAGACCTGGAGATGATCTGAATTAACTCAAAAACTATTTGTCAACCGCTTAACTTAAGGGAAGTTGTAAAATGATCCTATATCCTTTGAAGCATATACAGTATAAGCAATAGTATTATACTTATATCAACACTGGTAGTTTCAACAGAAGTGCGAATGACCGAAGAAAACTGGGTTGATGAATATTTAAATTAAATCATTAATTTGAAATTCTACCTTCAATGCGATTTGGCGCAATAAGAGTGCCAATGACCTTCAGTACAGCAATAAAAATCTAAATAGGAGTGTCTGCTTTGGAGCGCACGTGATTTGCTGTCTGATTAGATTGGATGCTGCAGTCAAGTAGGATCTAGAATTAATCGCTGTGAAACTAAAATCATCCATTTGCTAGAGAATTTAGACATTGCTACAGTACATTTAATGCACAGTATTAAATACAGAATGATGAACAAACCTTATGAAATATACAAGATTGTTCATTAGAAGGGTGTTGAGATGAAAACAACAACTCAATCAGGCATGCCCAAACTCTGTCTTGGAGGGCTGGTGTCCTGCATATTTTAGTTCCAACACCAATCAAACACACCTGAACCAGCTAATCAAGCTCTTTCTAGGTATACCAAAATTTCAGGAAGGTGTGTTAAATGAAGTTGAAGCTAAATTATGCAAGACACCGGCCCAGAGTTTGGGGACCCCTGAACTAAACTATTAAAAACATACACACACACACACACACACACACACACACACACACACACACACACACACACACACACACACACACATATCTATATATATATATATATAGCCAACAACCACTATGAAACAGGCAAACAAAAAAACGGATATTTGTAATATACTTTTCAACATATATGATCAATATCCTGTCATATTTAGTCAAATATTTTGTTGACACAAAGTGGCGCAAATGGATTTTCTATTTAAACAATGTGGCGGAAAACCGGAAAATTAGGGTTGCGATGGCCTGAAAATAACAACACATCTGGAAAACACGTCTTGCGTTTATTGCGCCGGGTGTATGATAGGGACCTAAGACTTTTATTTAAGTATGTTTATGTACTTCCAACTGAAACAGAATATGGAGTAGGGGTGGGGCGTTCTTTTTTCTGCACGTTTGTTCTGTTCAAAGTATACAATTGTGTACATAAGAGCTAAAATGTGCCTTCCACATATGTGGCCACTAAGCCCAAGGAGGTTAAAGCGGCTAATTATTTTGACCTTAAAATTGATTTTTTTTTTTTAATTAAAAACTGTTTTTATTCTAACCAAAATAAAACAAATAAAACTTTATCCAGAAGAAACAATATTATCAGACATACTGTGAAAAGTTCCTTGATATGTTAAACATCATTTGGGAAATATATAAAAACAAAAATAATAATGAAAATTCAAAGGGGGGCTAATAATTCTGACTTCAACTGTATATTGCTGATCGTGAAGCGGCTCTAAATAGTACTTGTACAGCTGTCAATAAAAGACAATTTCCTGGAAATCTGTGGCATATGCTCTGACACAGGCTGAGCAAACAGGCAAGGTATGAATCCTCAGCCCCAGGTTAATAACGCAGAAAGGGATGGAGAAAGAGAGAGCCGGGTATATGGAAGAGAGCTTTTGTTTGCTCTCGTCTTGAATTTTCCAAACACACGCTCCACCTGAGGCTGTTATGTTTACATGCGATGGGACAAGATGCTCTGAGCGAGAGTGACTTTCCACACCGCCCTGATACACATGCCCCAAAAACGAGATAGGAAAGGAAAATAAAGGAACGTGAACACAAAGTGCTTCTCAGGAGAAGAGAAAACACATCCTATATGTGTGATCAGATCAGAAGAGGTCGCAGAGGTGTAATGAAAAAGATATTGCTCTTCATGAAGGCTGGGAATTAGCAAAGCTAATGAGCTCCATCTACTGCAGCTCTCCACCTGAGCACCTCCCACCACTCCACACGCGCACGCACACCATAAATAATCTTCCATCGTACCCTGAGTGAGATCATGCACAAGCACACAATCAGACAATCATCCTTCTTGGTGACCTTGTCCTTTTAAAATATATGTATTTCATGTACTATGAAAACAATTCAAAGACTCTAGACGGTCTCTAATAGCATATATGATCTGTAAAATAAATAATAGGAGGTCACATCCTGTTTAACAACCTGTGGTTGACTGATTGAACAGTTTATTTTACATTTTACAAAATGTACTACTACTAATAATGTCTTATTAAAAAAAAAAATAGCAATATGACATCAGCGATAATAATCATTACTAATATTTATTTATTTATTTATTTATTTATTTATTTATTTATTTATTTATTTATTTATTATTGATTTTGATGATAAAATGAATTAATAATAACGATAATAATAACGATAATAATAATAATAATAATAATAAGAAGAAGAAGAAGAAGAAGAAGAAGAAGAAGAAGAAGAATACAGTATTTCATAAATTAATGTGATCAATATTATTTATATTATTATTGTTGATAATAATAATAATAATAATAATAATAATAATAATAATAATAATAATAGCAATTAATAAAAATGAATGAATGGTTGATGAATATGCTATATTTATTAATAAAAATGCAATCAATAGTATCTATATCATTATACTATTATAAAATAATAATACTTTGCTGTTTTTTCAATATTCTTCTTCTTATTATTATTATTATTAAATTTATTATTATTATTATTATTATTATTATTATTATTATTATTATTATTATT
>CAIGQQ010031550.1:0-11002 GCA_903798035.1 Danio albolineatus
GTGTGTGTGTGTGTGTGTGTGTGTGTGTGTGTGTGTGTGTGTGTGTGCGTGTGATTTCAAGGATGCATGATACAAGACATTGGAAAAAAATATATAATTTATATAATTTGCAATATGAATTTAATTTCACCAGATGACTTGCACAGCTCTAATTGGAGATATAAGTCACGATGCAGTTTGAGTTGTTTTTTGTGAATTTCCCGTTAAAACGGAGGTGTGAGTGAGAGGTTAGTATTTTACTTCCTGCTATGTGAGAGCCAATGACAGCCAGGCGAGTTTAATGAGCACCATCTGCATATCTCTGAAAGTAATTAGCACTCTCTTTCCACATGATGTCACACCATTAGCATGCATAATGCATGATCCTGGATGTGGTATTTTTAGTGAGAGTGTTTTAACCTGCCAGCACGTTCTATTGGTAGTTCACAAATAAAGCCCACAAACTTTAAAAACAAAGTTGTCTTATGGGGATATGTCATGTATTATATGTTAGGATTTTTTTTATTTTTACAGCACTATAAGAAGTCACCACAAAAAAAACGTAACAAAACAGTAGGGCACAAAGAGTTCAGTCACATGCTGTTTAGGGCACAGGTGACGTACTTGAAATGGGATAGCACTGTGCAAATTTGATTAGAAAATATTTGATTATAAAGACAAACTTTTTGGGGAATAACATGAACCTTTGATTAGAGCGTGTGATTATTAGAATGGACAGAATAAAAGGTCAAACTAATTGAAAGTGAGAATTGTTGCCATGACACCTACGTGAAATAAAGAACACGCTGTTAGATTTTTCAGTTCAGTTATATCTATTTATATCATCCAACACATTTACTGTATATATTTATGTTTAAATTTTACTTTATTTTAGGTAATGAATATGTATATACAAGTCAACATTTTGGAATCAGTAAGATTTTTAAAATGTTTTAAAAGAAGCCAATTCAGCTCACCAAGGATGCATTTACTGGACAACATATAGTAACAACTGTTAAATTGTCACATAATAAAAAACTGCTTTTTAATTCGATGTAGTCTCAAATTTCAACTATTCCTGTGATTCAAAGATGACTTTTTTTCATCAAAAGAAAGTTCAAAATACAGCTAAAGTCAGAATTATGTCTTATTATTATTTATTAATTTTTTTTTTTAAATGTTTCCCAAATTATGTTTAACAGAGCAAGGAAATTTTCATAGTATGTCTGATAATATTTTTTCTTCTGAAGAAAGTCTTATTTGTTTTGTTGTTTTTAGCTAGAATAAAAGCAGTTTCAAATTTTTTCAAAGACCATTTTAAGGTCAAAATTATTAGCCCCTTTAAGCTATATATTTTTTTAATAGCCTACAGAACAAGCCATCGTTATTCAATAACTTGCCTAATTACCCTAACCTGCCTAGTTAACCTAATTAACCAAGTTAAGCCTTTAAATATCACTTAAAGCTGTATAGAAGTATCTTGAAAAATATGTAGTAAAATATTATTTACTGTCATCAAGGCAAAGATTTAAAAAAATCAGTGATTAGAGATGAGTTATTAAAACTATCATGTTTAGCAATGTGTTGAAAAAAATCTTCTCTCCGTCAAACAGAAATTGGGGAGAAAAATAAACAGGGGGGCTAATAATTCTGACTTCAACTATAGCTTTCATTTGCAATCTTTTTTACATTATAAATGTATTTACTTTAACTCTTGAACAATTTATTCTTATTAATAAAAGTAAATACATTTTAATGGTGCTTTTTAATGTTATTGTGTCAATTTCCCTAACCGACAACAACAAGATCATTAGGAATTATGACACTAAAGACTAAAATTTAGTTTTAAACCAGAAAAAAATGTCATTTTAAAATACAATAAATAAAATAATTGTTTGTTTTACATTATATAATATTGCAATAACATTTCACAGCTTTTACTTTATACACTCACCGGCCACTTTATTAGGTACACCTTACTACTATCCAATTGGACCGCCTTTTGTCTTAATCCTTCGTGGCATAGATTCAACAAGGTACTGGAAATATTCATCAGAGATTTTGCTCCATATTGACATGATCCGATGTCGGATGCACATCCATTATGCAAATCTGCCATTCCACCACATCCCAAAGGTGCTCTATTAGAGGTGCTCTAAGTGACTGTGGAGGCCATTTGAGCAGAGGAAACTCATTGTCATGTTAAAGAAACCAGTCAGAGATGACTCACACTTTATGACATGTCGCGTTATCCTGCTGAAAGTAGCTATCAGAAGATGGGTACATTGTGGTCATAAAGGGATGGACATGATCAGTAGGTTGTGGTGTTAACACGATGCTCAGTTGGTACTAATGGGCCCAAAGTGTGACTAGAAAATATCCCCCGCATCATTATACCACCACCATCAGCCTGAACCATTGATACAAGGCAGGGTAAATCTATGCTTTCATGTTGTTGATGCCAAAGTCTGACCCTACCATCCAAATGTCGCAGCAGAAATCAAGACTCATCAGACCAGGCAACATTTTTCCAATCATCTTCCAATCTGTGGTCTACTGCTGCTGTAGTTCATCTGCCTCAAGGTTAGACAGGTTATGTATTCAGAGATGTTCTTCTGCATACCTCGGTTGTAACGAGTGGTTATTTGAGTTACTGTTGCCTTTATCAGCTCGAACCAGTCTGGCCATTCTCCTCTGACCTCTGGCATCAACAAGGCATTTGTGCCCACAGAATTGTCACTAACTGGATATTTTCTCTTTTTTGGACCGTTCGCTGTAAACCCTAGAGATGGTTGTGCATGAAAATCCCAGTAGATCAGTAGTTTCTCAAATACTCTGACCTGTCTGGCACCAACATATGCCATGTTCAAAGTCACTGAAATTACCTTTCTGATGTTTGAACTGCAGCAGATCGTCTTGACCATGTCTAAATGCATTGAGTTGCTGCCATGTGATTGGCTGATTAGAAATTTGCATAAAAGAGCAGTTGGACAGGTGTACCTATTAAAGTAGCTGGTGAATCTATCTCTCTCTCTCTCTCTCTCTCTCTCTCTCTCTCTCTCTCTCTCTCTCTCCCTCTCCCCCTCTCTCTATCTATCTATCTATCTATCTATCTATCTATCTATCTATCTATCTATCTATCTATCTATCTATCTATCTATCTATCTATCTATTTATCTATCAATCGACCTATCTACGAAGACATGTTTTGCCCACATAAGGCATAGTTACTATATGGCTAACTGCTGAAGTAAGCCAGGCAAACCCTGTTACTTTTAATTCCTGTCCCTCCGATCACCTGGCTTCATTCCCTCTTTTTTACGATCCAAATAATTCCACATGGATAAAATCAAAGCCTATTCTTACCGTTGAATATGTCAGAATACTGCTGTACAATAGGCTGTGATTGGTGATAGAAACTGACTTTAAGTTGTGCTGCATCAGAAAATAAAACTACAGAACTGGATGTCCGAATACACGTCTGAGTTATGTGTTGCCCATGGAAGAACTGAGATATAAGTTGGCATATAGACAAAAGATATTTTTCAAAACCTGGGATCCATTAAGGCTTTTTATTGGTAATGCAGACTCCTCATGGGTTGGATTGGTTTGGCAAGCGCTGAGTTGTGGAGCCAACACACTTCTCTATAATTTATTTATTTTATTTTAGCTATTTTTTTCTTTATGCTTTCTGCAATAAATTGTATTTAGTTGTGTCCGACATTCTGTGGATTATCTGTGGTTATTGTATATTCTATTACGATAAATGCAATAAAAAAATAAATAAATAAAACATACAGTTGAAGTCAAAATTGTTAGCCCTCATGTGTGTTTTTTCTCAAATATTTCACAAATTATGTTTAACAAAGTATTTCCTGTTTTATTTTTTCTTCAGGATAGTCTTATTTGTTTCATTTTGGTTAGAATAAAAGCAGTTTTATTTAAAAAAAAAAAAAAACACATTTTGGGTCAATATTCTTAGCCCCCTTAAACAATATCTATTTTTGATTGCCTACAGTACAAACCATCCTTATACCGGGACTTGCCTAATTACCAGAACTTTGCTTAAATTAAAGTCTTGTCGCTTAAGAAAAAATAATGTACAGCATAGAATATAAAGTCATGGTGGAGTGGAAAAACAATTAATATTGTGTATGACTCCCATGAGCTTGGACGACTGCATCCATACATCTCTGCAAAGACTCAAATAACTTCTTAATAAAGTCATCTGGAATGGTAAAGAAAGCGTTCTTGCAGGACTCCCAGAGTTCATAAAGATTTTTTGGAGTCATCTTCAATGCCTCCCCCTTCATCTTACCCCAGACATGCTCAATAAATGTTCATGTCTGGGGACTGGGCTGGCCAATCCTGGAGCTCCCTGACCTTATTTGCTTTCAGGAACTTGGATGTGGAGGCTGAAGTATGAGGAGTGCTATCTTGCTGAAGAATTTGCCATCTCCTGTGGTTTTAATGTAACGGGCAGCACAAATGTCTTGATACCTCAGGCAGTTGATGTTACCATCCACTCTGCAGATCTCTCACACGCCCCCATACTTTATGTAACCCCAAACCATTATTTTTCCTTAAATAAACCTGACTGATTTCTGTGAGAATCTTGGGTCAATGCAGGTTCATGGGTCTTCTGCAGTATTTGCTATGATTGGGATGCAGTTCAACAGATGATTCATCAGAAAAATCTACCTTCTGCCACTTTTCCAAATGATCAACTAGAAGTCAAGTTATTATTTGTTACTCTTACAACTGGGATTGACGACAAAACTTTTGTCAGGTAGTGTATACAGGAGAGCTAACAATTCTGATTTCAACTGCATATCCCTATCATGGAGGTTATAGTAAAGCTATGGAACAACCATTCTTGTCTTAGGACTATTTTGCTTTAATGTTGATGACTGTAGTTCATCCTGCATCAGACAGTTTTGTATTTTTATACATTTGATCTTTATTACTCAATAAATTGTAATATAAAATGCCAAACCCATCGTATCCTCAAAATGAAAAACAAAAAAATCCAAACAAAACAGGAACCCGGCGTCAGTGTATCGATTCATTATTGCATCGCATTTCCGTCTACATCCCGTCCCCACCTCAATTAGCTGTGCTTCTGCACTAAGTAGCTCTGACCAGTGTAACTGACTCTAATGCCATGCCTGACCACCCTCGGCCAGCTTTCATGAGAATATGACACCTTTGGGGAAGGACAGCGAGCTGAGCGATGCAGCTTCATAATTAAAGATGGATTATCCAACATGCGAATTTAAGAGAGAGAGAGAGCGACACAGGCAGACACCTACCTTCACAAGAGAGGCCATGAGAAGTGACCCCTGAGAGGCTGTCCCGACAGACGTTACAGAAGGTGGGGCGAGCGTGGGAGCAGGCATACCAGTTGTGCATCCCTGAGAAATGTTCCACATTAAACTGTGCCGTCTAGCAAAGGAGAAGTTAAAACAAATTGGCAGACTTTTTAGAGTCCCTAAAACAAAGGCTACACTTCCAGCTCACATGCAACACGTGTATAATAGCGTGATGTCTACTAGACGCATGCCTCCTGCGTGCAACACCACACCACAACTCTCCCTGACAACAGTTTTCCTCCTGTAACATCTGCGCTCCCAGAACGGCCATCTATACTGTAGATGCACACTGATGCAACAGGACAGAGATTTAAGAGTTTCATCAGAGGTTTGACCTGTCTTGAATGATAAACAGATTGAATAGGGAGGATTGTGCCCCTAGTTTGGGATGCCAGGGGAGCACTGGAGTTCTGGGTGTGGTATTGCAGAACACGGGGGCTGAGAGTCTTACATAACCATCTTCATCTCGTATCAAAGTGAGCATAGAGTCCGCACTTTGAGTTAGTGGCGTGCAACATTTCATTTTAGATGTTAAACTGCAGTGCATGCACACATGCACAATTAGCTGTGCAATAGGAAGAAGCGAACATTAACAGAAAACAATTTTTGCATAACGCATCTCGTTAACACAGAGAAGCAAGAGAAATATATCAGTATGGAAGCAGGATTTGAACATCCAAAGCATGTAGAGGCAACACAACCAAATGCAGAGGCAACACTTACGGCGGGATTCTAAGGCATGCTTCTTCATATTCTGCATCTAATTTCAAGAAAGTGTGTTTGAGAAACATGCAGAACGCTCAAAGTGCACGCTTACCTCGTAGTGCTCTCTGGACTGAACCGATTTCAGCGAGCTGATCCAGTCCTCCATTTCTTTCCTGTTCTCGGCGCACAGGATAAGCCTTCGAAACGGTGTAATTACCTACAGGGAGACAGAGATCCGGGGAGATGAGAGTGGAGCGTTTCGCCCTCCTGCCTGCCTGACTGCGACTGACAGCGAGATCCCCCCTCCTGCTCTTTAAGACAACGCTCGGGACAAGCCTCGCCTCCTCCTCTTATCCCCTTTAACGGCCACCTCCACCCCTCAGGTCTTTTCCTCTCGTCTCGTTTCGGATGCTTGAGCGAGATTCAGGCTGACAGGCGAGAGCCTGAGAAAATGCTAAAAGCCTGTTTCATAACAGGGGCAGCCCTCCATGCGAGTCAACCTCTGCGCTTTTAATACTGCTATAATTTATTGATAACACCACCCTTAACATCTCCACACGCTTGCAGTGCTGCCACAGAGGGGCTGTTTTTTGCTGCAGCACGCGCGGTAAGACAGGCTGTACAGTTGGCAGGGAATTAGAGATTATACAACCTGCAACGAAACAGCAGCACAGATTCCAACATTTATCATTCGGTCATGTTGGTCACTCTGGCGATTTGGTTTATGTCTATTCCTCCAAACTTTCACTCTTGAAATAGTTCATAAAGACATTGTAAATGTAATCTAAATTAATCAAGTTGTTTCTGACGAGTGCTCTTAAAGAGTAAGTTCACCCAAAATGTACAATTCTATGATTCATTTATAACCCTGATAAATTACCTGATAGTGTTTGAACTGGTAAACCAGAAGTTGCAAAAACTTTATTTCAATATGTTGATGTTCTTCTAAAATGGAATATTGAGCAGGGGCAGGGCATTCTTTTTTGCACATCAATCCATTGTTGAAAATAATGGTAAGAGGGGTGTGGTTAAGAATATTGTGGCTGAAGCCGTTGAAATGACATCAGCAAAGAAGAAGCACCACTCCAGATGCAGAAGCAAATGGTCAGATTTTGATTAAAGATTATCGCAACCATTTTTTATTGGATTGATGCATATTAAGCCATGGACTGTTACATTCTTTGTAGCTTTTTGGATTAAACTTTCAGGACCCTTGCTACGAATGGAAAATCAGAGAGCTAAATATGTGTTCTGAAGATGAACGATGGTCTTAGGGGGTTGGAATGACATAAGAGTCCTAAATTGTTTATTCATTCATTTTCCTTCAGCTAGAAATTAACCGCCAAATATTACGGCATATGTTCTACACAGAGCAACTTCCAGCTGCAACCCAGTACTGGGAAACACCCATGCATCTTTGCATTCACACACACACACACACTCATACACTATGGTCAATTTAGGCCCCGTTTACACTAATATGTTTTAGTTTTAAAACTGAGATTAGAACAAAACAATCCACGTCCGCACTGGCATTTCACCTAGCATTTCTGAAAAGATCTCCGTTCACACTATACCACTGAAAACGCACATCGTGTGATCACACACGCAATCTGGTATACGCTGCAGTGTACGCGGACGGCTGAGCTCTAGGCAGTCAGCCGGTGCTCTTTGAGTACACCTCCCCAGGTGAGAGCAGCGCACGTAGGACAGTTCATCAAGGATCTACTGCTGGATCTCACTAAGTTGTTAAAGGTGATATTTAATTAATCTTGTCTCTATCTAACTCTTTGAATCTATTACTTGTTCTCAGGTAACATGTTTGGGCTGAGCGTAAAGACAAGTTAATATATTAATTTATGTAACCACCGATTCTGCACATTTGACCTTTATTTTCTATATTGTATAAACTTTAAACAATAAAGATGTTAATATCAAAATGTAAAAAGGCAGTTACTTATATCATGTTTTGATTTTATTGTCAAGATAAGATGTGATGCGAATTATGTTATAAAGTACTCTGATCCCTTTAAAGAGTTACCCGACGGGAGTTTGTTTTACATATCAAACTTGCGAAGCCTGAACTGACAAGAAAAATAGCAGGATTAAACTTTTTGTAGGCTACTTAATCTGGAGGAAAAAGCTCCAATCAGATAGGCTAATGTCTGCAGCCAAGCCTCCATTTTTAGATGTCTCTGTTTTCCCCCATCCACAATGACATGCAGCAGCAGCGTTTTAAAATGAAAATGGCCTCGTTAGCGTTTTTATAAAGCTCTGTTTTCAAGGCCAAAAAACTCCAGTGTAGAGTTGATGGAAAGCGAAGACCTTAGTCTCTGTTTCACAGGTCGCCATATCGGAATGAATCACCAACTATTCCAGCATATTTTCTACACAGCGGATGCCCTTCCAGCCACAACCCAGTACTGGGAAACACCCATACACTCTTGCATTCGCACACACACTCATACCCTATGGCCAATTTAGTTAATCCAAATCACTTATACTAGATATATACTTGATTTCAACTAAAAACTGAACGCTTGTTATGCATTGTGTCACACATTGGTAATATCAGAGAGTACACTACAAAAAGCATGTAGTCTTTAGCATGCATATTACTGTATGTGTTCAGTCTATAGGCATCCTCAAGTGTTTTCAACTACAAACAACAATGTTGGACTGAATGTGCAGAGGCACATAATGTTTCTTTTTAAAATGATATTCCCTGACTTGCATAATACAGAATGTTCAGTCCTTTTTGTGGATCAGTATGCAGCACCTGAAAATAGTCCCCAGACAGGTAACTAGGTAACAGGGCTGTGTAATATTATTGCTAAGCCCGAGTCCGGCCCTGGCCCGAGACGCACAGGCTGTAGCCCGGCCCTTGTCTGACAGCTTATCAAAATTTTTGGCTTGAGTCCGACCCGAAGCCCTTTTTTTCCCCGCCAACCATCTTATACAGCCATTAAAATAGACCAGATTTGTATTTTATAGAGAACTGATATTTTTCGTTTAGTTTTTTTAATCAGAATTATTAATTAAAGAAAAGGTTGGAGTTTTTTTGTTTGTTTTTTTAAATGTAAGATTTAGTTTAAGTGACATCGATATCCAAGTGGTGTGGTCCACAGTGAGTTTACACAATTTAACAAGTTGTGTATTGCGCATAACCAGTTGGCTCATCATTTAAAGTTGGCACTATTTGAAAAGTTGACCAGGAGTTTGCCTTTCCTCTGCCGTTTTTCACATTTTCACGTGGCTGGAAATCCACGTGCAAGGCATCACTGACGCTTCCGGACAGCACGCATTAGATGTCATGTAACTTTTTTTACTTTTTTATATAAAGCAGGCCCGAAGCCCAATATGCACGCTACCTAACACGTAAAAACTGGCCTGAAGCCGGGCACAACAAAGTCGGGCTCCAACAGGCTCTAGCTGGAAGGGCATCCGCTGTGTAAAACATGCTGGATAAGTTAGCGGTTCTTTCTGCTGAGGCGACCCCTGATGAATGACTAAGCCGAAGGAAAATGAATGAATGGTCTTAATATATGATGCAGTTACAGAAGAGTCCGTCGTTAAATAGAAAAAATATATATATCAAAAAAATAATAATAATTTGAGTGGGATGCTAATGGTCTAATCTGATTTAAGTATTTATGCTAAGCTAAGCTAAAGAAAATCTGTCAGACTCTGAGATAGGCTGAATGAATTTAAAAATGATAAAACTCATCTGTTTAACTCTAGGGGAGTTATAAAATAAGTCTATTTCAAAAAACACTATTTCATTGCTGATTTAACATCTTGCTTGTGCTATTCTTAAAGCTGTTGCATTACAACACTGTTTAAATGTTGTCTTGCTCCTAATATCTGCATCGACAGTGTGCTGGCATCACAGATCCACCTTTAGCACAAGTGTCAGTGTTCTTGCTAATTATAAAGAGCTGAAAAACAAGCTTGTATTCCTGGCTGCGATAATGAGCTCGCATGGAGGCAATGGATAAAACCCATCTGTTCTTTTTATAAACGTTTCAACCATAAGTTTCAGCTCATTTTTGGAAAATCAACCATACCCATCTGGCATGGTGGGGGAATGAAACTTCTCTAATTAGGTTCTGCCTAGCTGGCAACTGCAGTTTTCAGAGGTGTGGTTATCAAACAAACAGCACTATCTGTGATACACAACAGCATACAATCTCCCTATGAGAAAACACACTCGCTGTGGCTGCTCATGAGTGGATTAGAGGGGAATGTACTAAAGATGTCCATTAACAGCAGCAGAGGTGCTGAGAGAAAATTACAAACGCAAGTTATGTGGATGTCAACATCGCAGCTCATTATTTTTTTTGCCATTTGGACAGTGATTTAAGCTCCTAAGCTCCCAAAGCTTGTTATTTGTTCTAGTTATTTTTCAAGCTCTGTTGATCGCCCCATACTGTAACATCCACAAACTCATTAATGACCTCTGTCTTCATGTCAACATGACGTCCTTTACCATCTGACAAAGTCCGAATAACTTTTCTATTTTTTTCTTCTGGCAAACAAATTTATTTTCATGGTTATTTCTTATTTTATTTTATGTTATCATTATTATGTTATTATTTTTAGCAGTACTGAAAATCATTAACTTATTCTCAAGCGGTTCTAAACCTTTATGAATTTATTCTGAAACAAGATATTCTGAAGAATGTTGGGGGAAAAAAATTCATTGTAGAAACGAAAATACTATGGCTTATAGAAAATGGCTATTTTCCCCCATCATTATTCAGTGTATCTACTTTGTGTTCAACAGAATTAAGTCAAAACTTAAACATGTTTGGAACAAGTGAAAGATGAGAAAACGATGGCAGAATTTTCGTTTTTTGGGTGAACTATTCCTTTAATAGAGCTATTGTCGCAATGTTCTCTTTCTTTCTTTCTTTCTTTCTTTCTTTCTTTCTTTCTTTCTTTCT
>CAIGQQ010031551.1:4927-22977 GCA_903798035.1 Danio albolineatus
GTGTTTGATTTTCTTTTTTATACACACAATTATGTTGTCAAACTGTAGTATAAATGCAATATCACACTTGTAGCAGTGCCATATGGCTATATATTGTCACTGGTGGGACTCTAAGGCCTCATGCCAATGCACACCACCCACAAGTGCCAATATACAGCCATATCACACTGCTACAAGTGTGATATTGCTCATATATATCTTATTTTTTTGTTGAACACAAAGAAAATATACTGAAGGAAGCTGAACCTTTTTTTTCCATTTTTGAACCAACTTTTTTTTTCCTGCTATAAAAGTCAATAGTATTCGCATTCTTCGAAATATCTTCTTTTGTGTTCAACAGAAGAAAGAAACCCAAACAGGTTTAAAAAGAGTGAAAAGTGAGTAAATATTCAGAATATTCAGTTTTGGGTGAACTATCTCTTTAAAGTGAACATAAACATAGAAGGCTGAGAAAAATGCTCATTTTACAAGAACATTTTAGACTGCATTTCAATTTTTTATTACATTTTTTTTTTGCATCAGAACTCTTCAAGTGAACAAAACAACCACAAAAGGAAAAAGGACCAAAAAAAAAAATAATAAAAAAAATCAATCAAACAGGAAAGAGAAGACACAGAGAGAAGTGGCGGCAGCAGCTGGCAAAGAGAGGGTTAAACAGGTTCGGTTTGGTCACTGGAACACCCAGAGGCGTTTCTGGCATGCAGGTTCTCACCATCATCCCATTAAGAGCACACACAGAGACAGGAGAAAGAGGAGGAAGGAGGAGGAGGAGGGAATGGGTGGCTGAAGCCTGTGCGAACTAAACGCTCCTTAAAAAAGTTCTGCGCTAGAAGAAAAACCCAACAGCTAAGCTAAATACACTCTACTTTGTTTTGGTGATGGTAAATCTCTGTAATAGGCACCGTGATGTTCAACTTAAGAGTGCAGACGCATGCGAATCTGTTATGAAAGTCATCCTGGCCAGCTATGCCTGAAAATGCTGAAGAATATGATGGATTACAGTTTGTAAACCTATTTTGATCCCCTCGCAATCCTTTTTGCAGAGTATGAGGCAAGTATGTACTATCCTCAGATATCTGCTCTGTCTCAGCAGGGATTAAAGGTGACGTGTGGAATTTTCTTTGGTATGTGTAAACAACTAGACAGCCATAAGCTTATATTTTTTACTCTAGATTGTTTTCAAATTAGTAAAATGATCAGAATTTAATTTTGGATTGTAAACAACTTAGTATGTTTAATGGAAGTGACTCTAGAACTTTATAAAGATGCTATATGTAATGTTTTGTAATACTAAATAATAATTTATTTAGCAATAATTTGTTTTGTTTTATTGTCCAAAATGATTGACACTAAAAGTATTATTTTAAAATCAAAAGAATTATTAAAGAATTTAAAGAATTATTTTTACATTTATATTATTATTATTAATTATATTATTAGAATTCTAAGAAGAATATATAGAATTAATATAGAATTAGAATTATTATTTTAAAGTCTAAAGGCATACTGAAACCAAAAGAACTTAAATGGCCACGAAACACCAAAACACATTTTTTGAGCTGTTGACAGTCATATATGAGTCCCACGCTGCTATAAACACTATTAGGACACATATAATTGACTAAAAAGTGAAAATTGGTTGTTTTTGCGTTATTTCCAGCAAATTTGTTCTTCCGGTTTGAAACTAATTTTTGAGTCTGCGTCACGCCTATGAGAGTCATGCGTATTCTCCCGCGTGGTGACTGGAGGTCTGTCCCGGCGTGAACCAATTGACGTCAGTGAGCGTGCAGCATTAATTCATGACATAGCCTTTGTTCAAGCCAATCAGCGCGCTCTGCTGGGTTTGCGGTGGAACTCATTAATATGCACGAGAGCTTCGAAGACTGTGTGTGTGTATGTGTTGCAGTGAGACGGCAGAGACGCCACGTTGTGTTTCCAAAACAAGTGGAAGGAGACGCAGGTCGCCAGTGTTGTATTTATGTGCTGCAGCTGTAGCCATGGTAGAGAAGGTTTAGTCTTCATTTCTGCTATGAGAGCGGAGCTGGACACGCGCGCGCAGCAGAAATGTGTCTGTAAGGAACTTTATTTCTTCACCCGAGAGCTTTCCGCATCTGGAAATGGTTTTGCCGCTCGTCTCCTTATAAAACAGACGCCACTCCAGTTAATGTGGATTGTCTAGAGATTTGGTAAGCCATCAGTGCTCTTTGTTTGTTTATTCAGTTCGTAGTTAGTTAGTAGTTCATAGAGTTCGTAACTCTGTCAGTGTTTAAAGACAGACCTTTGTCAAAATGAACTGTTACTGAGTTTACAGCAGGTTAATATCCGTACAATATTAAAGACTGAAAGATCCGCTGTAAATGCTGCTCTCCGAGTGTAAACACTGCAGTCAAACAATTACTTTTGTGTAGAATTTTCGCCACATTTTGTGACCGGATAGTCTGCGGAGGGATTTTATTTCTGCCTTACGCCGCGCGGTATCAAACAGTCCATTAAAACAACACTCTCAATAGTTTCTCACATCTAGTTTGTCACGGGGGACATGCAGGAAATGTTCCTGGATTAAAGTATAAGCACCAAACTGCCGCTAAAGTCAACAAATTAATAATTTGGCTAATAATTAGATTACTGATGTCACTTCACAGTCACTTATTTCTCCCCCTGCGCCTGTGTGTGTGTGCGTCGTTTTTTTGAAAATGAGCGCGTGCACAAATGGAAACTCCCATCTTTATGCAAAACCTTCCCTCATTCCCTCCCCTGACACTCCCACCTAAACAGAGCTGGACACACCCACTTTCCTGAGCTTTTCCAGACTGTAGGTGTGAAAACACCCAGCCTAGCCAGGGGGGTTTCGTGGCCCTTTATAGGGACAGTTCACCCAAAAATGACAAATCTGTCATGAGTTCTCACCCTTCACTTGTTCAAAACCTGTATGAGTTCCTTTCTTCTGTTGAACACAAAAGAAGAAATTTTGAAAAATGCTCATAGCTGCCGCCCATTGACTTAAATAGTATTTTTTTTCCTACTATGAAAGTTGATGGGTCTGAGCAACCAGCATTCTTCAAAGTGTTCAACAGAAGACAGAAACTCATAGGTTTAAAAGCATATTATAGAGAATACGTGATTTTTGTGTGAACTACCCCTTTTTTTAGTCAGATGATCTGCTTTTGTATAAACGGCAGATTCTTGCCAGAATAAACTGCAGTGTCGACCAGAATTTATGCCAAAAGTTTGGCTTTAGACATTTGAATATGACTAAACACAGCAGAACTTTCAAAATAATACTGTTTGAGTCAACCAATGACAAGATTTTGAGGGTGGGACAGTCAGACAGTCAGTTTAGACAGGAGTCCAAACCAGTGTGAAAACAACCAATGTTTTTGTAATTCCATTCAGTGCTGCAAGTAACACCAATTCCACACTTCACCCTTAAACTGTGCAGCAGATAGAGTGCAAAATGACATGTTTGGGTGTGAATGAGTGGTTTTTGTAGCTCCCCTTCTGTTCGATACACCTTGGTTTGTGCCTGCTGTTCATGTTTAGACACATGGACTGTTTCTGACTCACAGGACAACACCATGACCAGAGAGGAGTGCAGGGGTGCTCATGGATGGTTGGGTTGAGGACTGAGGACCACTGGACATGAACAGAAAATCCTCTCGGGAGAGGACGTACATGCTGAATGGCGCTCTATTTCATCACACAGGCTGTGTGTCACTGCCTCCGTATGTCCATGGACATCGTCTTAGTAATTTTTTATATGGAAATTAAAAAAAACAAAACAAGTCCAGTCTCAATGTCTCGCTTTTGGATCTTTTCAAATCAAACTAGTAAAATGTAACACTTAAACACTTTTACATGACAATGAATTGAACAAAGCATGAGGAATCTGTGATTTTAGTGTATTTCCGATGTGAGGATATTTGAGTATTTGTGGACACATACACACAAACGCATACACACACTTACCTGATTGTGGGCTGGACTTCTTGGCCACTTTCTCTTTCTTGAACTTTGGCACTATGCGGAACATGCCACTCCGGCTGTTTCTTTTTCCATACTCGAGGGAGGGATCCTGGCTCACACAACATAACATGTCAGTCTTCGAGACAAAGGACTGCAAAACAGTCATTCAGTTCATTTTTTAAATTAAATATTTGTATTATAGTATGTATGACTTGCTTGTTTGTGTACTATAGTTGAAAGTCTGAGATCAGTAAGTTTTTTTAATGTTTTAAAAACCTCTAAAGCTCATTATTATGTGATCAGTATCAAATACAATAGAATACAGAGTAGTACTGCTAAATATTATTATGATTATATTTTTAAAATGATATTAAATCTGAGAATCTTTCAGAGCTGCCGATTGAGAAATATTTATTATGATTATCAATGCTAAGTCAGAGCTTAACTGCCTATTAATGCTTTTTTAAAACAGTTTACTACTTCTGGGGAAGCTGTGATCCTTTAACCTGAATCTTTGATCAATAGAAAGTTCAAAACTGAAAATCTAACTGAAATCTAAAATGTGCCTAAATTGTATCTACATTAAAAAGAAGAACAAATCAATAGACAAAAAAAAAAATCACTTTGGCTCCATAACTTTGGAATGATAGTGGATATTTAAAAAAGAACAAAGAATTATCAACACAGTCTCAGTAGAAAAACTAGAAAAAGGTTTTGTTAAACCATAAGAACGTACTTCAACATACATTTGACTGCAGTTTCTAGATAAAATACGGACTATTGGCCTGTTTCCACTGAATGGTACAATATGGTTCGGTTCAGTCGATTTTATGGTCATTTCCACTGTCAAAAAGTATCCATTGCAAAGCGTACCTGGCACAGCAAAAGGGTACTAAAAGGCAGAGCAAGACGCGCAGCTGAACGCTATTTTTACGAGTTATGCCACTCGTTTGTGCAACAAGCCAGGAGAATGAAAACAAAGAAACCGCCATGTTTAAATACATAGAAATAGATCAACTGGTACATTTAGAAGATCCAGTTAAAAAGATTCGTTCACGATCACGATACAGAAATAAAACCCATTATTGGGTACAAACGAGTTAAAGTAATAGTTTTAAGTCTCCGTATTTAATTGTGCTGTTTTTTTGTTTTTTGTTTTGTGCTGCTCGTTTTTTGTCGCAGGAGCAACAGTGAGGATGACTGGAGAAGAACTGTCTCTATCTGGCCAATGGCAGCAGGACTACAGACTCTAAGGTGCCGTACAGGTCAAACACCTGCAGCGCGAAGCAAATAAGATCATGTTATAAATACACTTACAAAGAAGCTTTTGCTATAATTTTAGTTAGTTTTGTACGTACACAATACAGTTTCAGTTAGTTCTATTTTTTTTTTAACTCTCATTTTTATTTTTATTTCTGTTAACAACAATTATTTTAAATTTTAGCTTCCATTTTTTCGTTTAGTTAGTTTCCATTGTTTCGTTTCGTTAACTATAATAACCTTGGTGGTCACAGTGCATTTTTCTCGTATGCTTGCTTTGGAAAACATTGTTGGTTGGGTTTAGGTCAGTGGTTTGCTATTCTAGGTGATCTGTATGCCGAGCCCCTCCTTCTCATACAACGAGGATGTATGTGCAACCAATAACAAAACGTAGCTTAAGTGATGTATTTCAGATTTGCAAAATTATATCTAGCACCCCCTAGTTGATTTGTCATCTGAAACATGCAGGAGCAATGCATTTTACATTTTGCAAAAATGTAGGCTGAGGCACACTTTTTTCGTTGGGATTAAAAAAGAAGACAGTGACATTTATTGTATGGATAAAGATGAATAATTCGGGCATTTATGTTTACCAAAAAGAAAGAAGGTCACACTGGCTTGTAACTGGATATTCCTTTTTGAAAAATATTAATGAATGTTACAGGCTTGGGTAGATAACAGCTTCTAGATGTTCTTTTCTGTAGGAGATCTGTTCAGAGATATGCTCACCTCCTCGTCGTTGGGCTGTAAGATGTGGTAGAGCCAGGGGATCTCAACCAGCTTTCCTAGTTCAACCTCAACGTTCTGCAGCGCAGTGGACAGCAGCTCTTCATGTGGAGGGTCCAGTTGCTACAGACATAAACTCACAGCTTCAGTCCCTCTATAGATGGCGATAGATACTCCTGTACAGGCAGTCTGTTATTAATCACATCCTCTAATACAAGTTTGCTGCTCAATAGGCCTGTCACAATATCTACTTTTTGTTGTTCGATATATTGCACCTAAATATATCGCGATAAACGATATTATTGTCATTTTAAGACCATTTTAGGCCACTCAATATATAATCCCACGTAATGGCAATATAATAGCATCAAAAAGCAAGTACTTTTTTTTACCCAACTGTACTCTACATATTTGTCTCCTAGGTCTTGTTTTGTATTTCCAGTTTGTTATTTTTGATTCCCTGTATGTTTGCAAACCAAATGTTGTCTGTTTACTGTTTCTTTCAATGTCTGCTTGTACTATTTCTTTTGTTACATTCTTTGTAAAGTGCCCTTGAGCTCTGGAAAGGCACTATACAAGTAAAACTTATTATTATTATTATTATTATTAATAAGTATGGCGCCACGGTGGTGTAGTGAGTAGCACGTTCGCCTCACAGCAAGAAGGTCGCTGGTTCGAGCCCCAGCTTGGTCAGTTGGCGTTTCTGTGTGGAGTTTGCATGTTCTCCCCGTGGTTGTGTAGGTTGCCTCCGGGTGCTCCGGTTTCCCCCACAAGTCCAAAGACATGTGGTATAGGTGAATTGGGTAGGCTAAAAAATTGTCCGTAGTGTATGAGTGTGAATGCGTGTGTATGGATGTTTCCCAGAGATTGGTTGCGGCTGGAAGGGCATCCGCTGCATAAAAAATATGCTGGATAAGTTGGCGGTTGATTCCACTGTGGCGACCCCGGATTAATAAAGGGACTAAGCCGACAAGAAAATGAATGAATGAATTATTAAGTACATTCTTCAAAAGAACACATCATACTTTGTTCTTAAAAATATTTAATTTAATTTAGTCATTTTAATAATTTAATGATTAGGCATTATGTTAGGCAAACATAAATTTATGTTTGTCAGTTTATAAAACAGCATTTTCGAATGAAAGCGTTTCTCGTTCAGACTGATGTTTTTAATGCATTTTAGAAAGATCTCTATCCACACTGTAGAGCTTGTAATGCATGATACACAACCATTCACGCTCACTGGGTATGGGCATATTTTGTTAGCATCCATACTTGTGGTCTACTTCATGATGAATCAGCGAATGATATGCAATAGTCCAGAAGACCAATCAAAGAGTGAATGTGGATAGCCATCTAAACTGAAGCAGAACCAGCGTTTTCAATAAAAATGGGATCTTTGATGTTTTCAAAATGTTTCTTTTTTGTGTAAATGTACAAAAATGCGTAACTGTAAAGAAAAAAATGTATGCCTTTTAAGACAAAAATGCATTAGTGTAAACTGCGCCTGGGAGTAGTCCATAATTGCAAAAGCAGTGCTTAATTTGAGCAGGATCGTGCTGGATCCAGTTCTGGAAAATGTCAGAAATTTGTATTTTCCGTTCCGGTATTTATTTTAATTGATGCATTAAATTTTGCAGGGTGAATACCTGTGTGTGTGACAGAGAGAGTGAGTGAGAATGTGAATGAGTGTAATGCCCTATTCACACGTGGCTTCAGCGTCAACGCTTGACAAAGCGCGTGTCTGAGGTTGGGGCTGACACGATCGTCATAGCAGAGTCAGCCGATTAAATTAGACAGCTGTGTGGATTGTATCTGCGTGCGCATACACACGTCGTTAATCATCATGTGCAAGTTAAAGCAAAAGTCATGTTTAACTACTGGCTCTCAACAGTATTTTCAATATGTTTACAGTCACTCTCATTGGTTGGTGATTGTGAGCAGCGAAAATAAATAATGGCATAATAATATTAATATTTTAAAATTGCAGTCTTTGCAGTCATGCATATTTTCATTATTTAAAACCACGAGTGAATCTGATAATGAGCCTGATCAAACGAGATCTTGAGAAGATGAAACTGCGCCCCTGGATAGCGGGAGACAGAAGCAAAGCGAGTCAAGTCAGCCAGAAGACATGAGGGCAGAGCTAACTGAGGGATCTTCTTAAAGATTAGACAGAGTGAGTTTATTTTTTTCACTCAGCACTTTACTTGGAAGTGAACTGAACAGTGATTGTTCATACCATTTATGTTTGTAGCTACATGTTTTTATTACGCATGACTGACCAATAATGTTATATGACACAAAATAATTCAAGACCGTTCAGAAATTTGATGCTCTTTTTTGCACTATCACCGTTTAATGACGTCATGTTCCGGGAAAACGGAAATTGTGTGGTGGACGTTGATCACGGTAACTTTTATTTCCAAATAACAAATGTTCCAAGTACAAATGAAGCGCTGTGCAAAAGCAATGGTAAGCTGATGGGATCTGACCACTCACTCACTTTCCTTCCAAGCGTGCATATTAAAATTGTCCATTCACATGTTAAAACTAATCAAAGAGCTCTCACGATAAAATAATAATGACATTAACAATAAACATTAAAGATTACATTTCATGTTTAGAACAAACTCACCAATGGCACGCGTCCTACTAACAGAGACTCTGTCTCGTTGTGCAGGGCCTTCACGGTGCTGGCCACCTCAATGGCAGTGTTTCTTGTCAGGCTCTGCAGAGAACAGATTGAGACAGTTTAGACATATACTGTATTTGACACTTAAGGGGGTCGCACACTGGATGCGCCATGCAGCACCATGCCACGCACATGACAGTTGGAAGTAACACGCACATTATCATGTTATTTATTATGAAATGAATAATTTAATATGGCACTCTGTGGTGCGTTAGAAACAACCGCTGACTTCTGGCCATGGTGTGCGTACCCTGATAGAAACATATGTTTTGAATTCTAAAACCCATGTCGTGGCGGCGAGTGGTGCATACAACTTCTATTGTTCTCAAGTCACTTTGGATGATTAAATCAATGACTTTAAATGAACAAACTTATATTGTAGTTAAATGTTTATGAATTTATGAAAATAGGTCAAAAATAAGTGCACACTCTTTACCTTTTATCTGGTACTATTAATTTTACATTGGGTCTGGTTTTATTCGACTAATGTGCTATACATATTTTATTTCTGCAAAAAAGTCTTCTTTCAACTCAACCGGAATTATAGTAGATGATTTGTCGTCGATTTATTTGGAGACAAAGTAGATTATAATATCAACCAACTCATTCAGAGATTCAGAAACATCAGTTCAGCATTAAAATAAACAGCTCTTCACTGCTGACGTATCTCACCTCTGGGAATTTGGGATGTGTTTTGTTTATGGCATGTGAGGAGGCGTTGACGGCATGGGCGAGCTCCTGCTCCAGGAGCTGGTAGTTTTTGGCAGCCTCACAGATCCTGGTGATGAGATCCTCTGCAGCGCGGGCACACAATTGGATGAGCGTGGCCTCCTCCTCTGTGGCCAGATCCACGGACTGCTGAGGGTACAGATGTGGCCGCAGCGGAGGCTTGTCGTATTTCAATTTATCCTCCCAAGACTTCAACGTGTTTTCAAACGCCTTAATTGAAAACACATACAAGATTATTTTAAAGGACGTTTTGCAGCACATGTTGAGATTTATATGTAAAAACCATTACAAACAGACTTGATTTCCACTAGTAATGGTTATTGAACATATGACTATGTTTTAATGCCATAAAAGCTTGTAATTGATTTTTTCCCATTGAAGAGAAGTCATGTGGAAATCTTTGGTGGTTGTGATGGCCAAATCTATGGTCGTGACTTGTATCGTTTGAGAGGATGTCATGAACTAATAGGTTAAATGAGCTCCCGATCATTTTCAAACATGTACAAAAAAATCGGAATGAAATTTATAAAGTGTGTGCGGTTTATTGAGCCAATCTGTGTGATCTATCTTAAAGGCACGAATCATAAGGACAAACACACTGAACATTAAATAGTTTACAGCAGACAAGGTTATAATTCACTTTATTTACACACACAGGGTGACTGACTTTCCTGGTGCTGAAAAAGCTGTAGCCTATGTTTTGTGTACATTGACGGCTCATAGCTTGTAATGAGAGACAGAGAGCGAATTTCATACGAGTGCTTCAGAATTCGCATGGTCATGAAATCGTGTCATATATCACTACATCCAAATGATTTTCACATAAACTGACTCGTGTGCATGGACATACTATCGACATCTTCAAACCATCAGAGTTTCAACCTGCCTTTAAAGGGTTAGTTCATGCAAAAATTTGGTAACACTTTACAATAACAGTACATAAATAAAGATGTGTTAATATTTAAACTAAACATTACTTTATTATGAACTAATGTCTATTTATTATGAGTTCCTGTGTGAATATCGGCTACCTCAATTACTTGTTAGTAAATGATTATTTATTAATTAACGTATGAATTACCTCAGTTTATGCTTAATTGAACCATCATGAACTCATGATATGTTAATATATAATTATGTTGTGACTTTGGAGGGGCACTTTATCATTAACCCATTCTTAACTACTCATAACCTTCTTAAGTACGTCTGTCTAGTGCATTTAAACTGAAAATCAATAGAAAATGTTAAGTCAACATCAACATGAACAGTTTAAACACTGGAGTTGATGAGTAGTTAAGGATGAGTTATTGTGATGTGCCCCTTCAAGTAAAGTCACACCTTAATAATACATTAACAGCTCATGAGTTCATGTCAGTTCCATTTAGCTTCAACATAAATGTTAATTAATACATTAATTAACAACATGTACTAGCAAGTAATTAAAGTTATTCACACATGAACACTTGTGTATCATGTTGTAGGCAAAGTTATTAACATGCCTTAACTCATCATTAATTTACAATAAAGTAATGTTTAGTCTACATATTAACACATCATTATTCATGTACTGTTATTGTAAAGTGTTACCAAAAATGTAAATGTTATTAATTACTCGCCTTCATGTCAATCCCCTAACACCTTCTTTCATCTTCAGAACACAAATAAAGGTATTTTAGATTGTCAAAACATTTCATGTTACTTCTGTAATCATACGAGGCTCCAAGAATGCTTTTGTGTGCTCATTTACTATGGACAATAATGCTTTCATGTTGTGTTACTGACTTTAATGGCAACATGCCTGTGCTAAATGAGGACTACAAAGACAAATACAAAGACGTTTTTTATGAATAAGTAAATGGCGCAAAAAAATAAAACGTGTTATTCAAGTTTTGTATTATTACAGTTGAACCACTGAAGATGCGTGGAATGTTCTGACAATGTTTTTGGTTCCATTTCTAAACTTGCTGTCTATGGTGGATCAGAGAACTCTCAAATTTCATCTAAAATACCTTCATTTGTATTCCAAAGATGAATAAAGGTCTCTGGAGATCGGAAAACATGGAGTTGAGAAATAATAACAAAATGTTTATTTTTGAGTGAACTAACCCTTTAAGAAAAAACATGTCAGTCAATGTTAATGCTCACTCACACTAGGAACACTAAGTGGTCACTGACTGAGAAATAAAAATGCCCTTGATTTTTTGGTCATTGTACTATAAGACATCCTGTGATTTGTCAGAAAGATAACTGAAACTAAACGATATTATACAGAGCCTGAAGATAGCCCCCAGCTAGGTCACCAGGTAAAGCACTTCATAATATTATTGCGCCTGCAGCAGCCATGCAACAGCAAAGTTCCTTGATTATTATGCCAGAATGAAAATATAGTTCCTAGCCATATCAACCTAAAAAAAGGCAACTTTGAATTTTCAGTCAGCCTTTGTACACAATGTAACTACAGATAACTCAAGCTTTAAACATTATTATTATTATTTATATATATTATTATATATTATAATTTATATTATAAATTATTATTATTATTATTATTTTTTTTTTTTTGAGCAAGAGGCTAATCGTCTAATCCAATTCAATGATTTATGCTAAGCTAAGCTAAAAGTGTTCCTTCCAGACCCGGAGAAAAAATTTAAAAATGGTAAAACTCAACTATTAACTCTAGAACAGTTATAAAGTGAGCCTATTTCAAATAAATAAATTAATTAATAAATAGAGTGATCCTTTACAAGTAAACTATAACAATAAATTTATCATTGTTAATAGTAATGCCTGATAATATTGTTTGCCATAAGCATGCTCTAGGTTTTATTTTAATATAATGCTTTGTAAATAAATTCAAAAAATCATGATTATTCTCTAGAAACACTCACGCGGTCTCTTGTCAGCATTTGGGCCCGATTCTTGTGCTGAATCTTGATAACTCCAGGGGGTTGAATCCAGGCTTCCCCATCCACCTGGACAGGCACTCCTTCATCCCCCAGGATGGTGATCTTCACTGTGCGACACTGAGAGGATTGAATCAAATTACAGTATATACTTCTTTACTATTTACATGCTGTACATAACGCAATTACATACATAACCATTACCAATACATACATGACACAACCAGCATTTAGATACATAACACAATTATGTCCTTCATGGGAGGTGTTTATACCTGTGCAATACGGTGATGCTGCAGTTTGATCACCCTTGAGACAGCCATCTGCATACTACCAAACACAGCGACCACTTCCAAAATTTTATCATCAAATGAGGGGGCACAAAATATCTGCATAAAAACACAAAATGTCAATGATGAAAATAGTTCAGTTCGCCACTAGAGGGCTTCATACAGCCAAGCAATAATAAAAATGTAACTCAACTCGAGATTTGGGTGAAGCAATAATAATAAAAAATCATAATCCTCACAAAAATTTTGCAAGAAACAAACAAACAAACAAACACTGAAATAAAATGTTGATAAAACATTTCAGGACTTTTTTTTTTTTTTTGAGAAAATAACTACATTTACACTCAAAAATATAAACAAGGCTTTGTTTTTGCTCTATTTTTCATGAGCTGAACTCAAGTATCTAAAACTAAGGCCTATTTCTCTCAAATATTGTTGACACATTTGTCTAAATCTGTACTAATGAGCACTCCCCCCTTCCTGAGATAATTCATCCACCTCACAGGTGTGGCATATCAAGATGCTGATTAGACAACATGATTGTTGCACAGGTGTGCCTTAGGCTGGGTACAATAAAAGGTCACATTAAAAACATCAATGTAAAAGTTTTCAAAAACTCCACTGTTGTCATGTCCGTGACAATGATTACATCATACACAATTGCACACTTCCATCCTATATAGTACCCTAAAAGTCCCTTTAAGGCAAGTCATTTTATTCGGTAGCTATCTTTGAAACGCCTCTCGGGCAGTATGATCAGGCATTCTGCTTAAATGGGGAAACAAAATTCAAATCAAATTCTCGAAAACTATTTGCCAAGATTACGATTACATTACATACAGTATTATAAATAACCAATTAAAAGTAAATAACAATTGTCTATTTAGTTTCATGTCTAAATGTTCGTATACAAAATGTGCAGAAACTCATGTCTAATCCAAGCCCCTCCCCCGGAGAATTGTCATTCTATAGTGATCGCTGTACTACAAGGCGGGGCTTCATTCGCCATATTGACTGTTACAATTTTCCACGATAATACAAGTGACATATCTTGTGTATTCTTTTCTTTTTTTAAAAAGTCTTTGGCAAAAATCAGTATGCGAGTCGAGTAGTATGTCCAAATTCATAGAATTTAAAAAAACTGTATGCAAGAAGTATGCAAATGACCTACTACTTCCGGTGAGATTCTGAAGAGGGCATCCGATGGACGCTACGCTATTCCATAGTACACTACAAGGGCATTCATGAATGGGAGTGAAGCGACTCAACAGACGTATAGGTCAGTTATTAACAAAATGGTGGATGTAGTACGTCGCAGTTCAATTCATACTACTCACATTCATACTGTATAGAACGTACTTTTCTAACAGTCGAGTAGCACATTTAAATTCAAATGCAGTACCTACTGATTAGTAGGCGATTTCAGACACAGTCTAGGTGTTTAGGGAGGTGTAGATGAAAGGCAAGGGCAAACAAACATACACAACAATGGTGGATTACATTGTAGTGTTGATGTTGCTCAAGTGTGAATTTACTTCACATTATGACCAAATGCAGAGACTCATCTTGACTTGACTTTATTGTCATTCACATATACTAGTTTACACAGAACACATTCCAAAGCATAGGCTCTGCAGTTTCAATAAGAATAACCTTAAACAATAAGTAAATAAATAAAATAATAAAATATAATAAAAATAAAAAATCATATACACAGCAGCTAACTGACGATCCTTATCAGGTCGATCTATAGTGCAAATTATAGTAGTGCATACAAGTTTTAGGGTGAAAGAAAGAAAATACACAAACTAACTAACAAACAAACAAACAAACAAACAAACAAACAAACAAACAAACAAACAAACAAATAAATAAATAAATAAATAAATAAATAAATAAATAATTAAATAAATAAGGGTGATACGGTGGAAGGGGTCAGTTGACATTTCTGTGTGGAGTTTGCATGTGCTCCCCATGTTTGTGTGGGTTTCCTCTGGGTGTTCTGGTTTCCCTCACAGCCCAAAGACATGTGCTATAGGTGAATTAGGTAGGCTAAATTGACCGCAGTATATGTGTGTGAATGCAAGAGTGTGTGGAAGTTTCCTAGTTCTGGGTTGCGTCTGGAAGGGCATACGCGGCGTAAAACATATGCTGGATAAGTTGTTGGTTCATTCCACTGTGGTGACCCCTAAAGAAAAAAGGGACTAAGCCGACAGTACAATGAATATATGAAAGATTAAATAAATAAGTAAATTAATAAATTAATAAATTGTGACCATTTCAGAGTTTAGCAGTCTGGTGGCCAGTGGTTCTGCATTTAATGTTGCAGAACCTCTTCCCACAGGCTAGTGAGAAGGACAATCCACAATGAAAACATTGTGTGGACTTTTTCAAACTCAAGGAAATTTTTGGCTGCATCATTGTTGTGTAAATGTAGCCTCAGACGTCATCATGTCACAACTTCTTTTGAGAAATAATAACTTTATACACACTGCACTTCAGAATTAAAACTCAGTAGGATGTTTTCATTCCTTTAAAGCTGTGGTACAATAAAAAGTAATTTTCAAAAATCCATAATAAGACCCTTTAAACACTTTTCCATCTCTCTGAGAACTTAAGAATGACATCTTTGAAACCTGAAAGCCCTGTCTAGGATCACAGGCACTCTGTCCCTCTGAAACTCTACCATGTAGAACACAAACCACGTCCGGAGGTAACCTCATTCTGAACGAGGCCATGTGAACTAAAACAAACAAGCTGCCAATAGGCCACTTGTTGTGAACAAAGACCCGTGTCACCCGGGTTCAGAAGGTTTTGTTCGGAGCCAGCTGCATGTTAGACAACACCAGTCAACACAGGACCTGCTCATACACTTTAATTACACAACTCCACATCGTTTCCTCTTTACATAGCATCATATTTCATCTCATAACTGGCTTCAAACAGGGTTGAAGAGCTCAGGGTCAGGATGTAAAATGCTGTTTGAAAAGAAAAGGCCCTCATGACCTCCAGCACCAGGACTTACGTCATCCTCTTTGGTGCCGCCCCAGAAATTAGTTCCCCCAGCGTAGCTTGGGATGTTCAGCACAGCAATTCCTTGGAGACTTGGGAGTGGGATGTACTGGCCATCACACTGCAAAAACCAAATCAAACAACCATGAGGAGCCAGAACATGGAACTGGTACAGCAGTCAACACAACCCAATTCTAAGATTCTACTTAATGTGGTTCAGTTTCAGCAGCTCCTGTCCTTCAATTGTTGATTGTTCAGCCTTGAAAACATTAGGTATTTTCACAAATAATACACAAACTCTGTTATTTAGAACGTACAGTAAGGGTGATAAAAGTAACTTAAAATGTGACCCGGGACCACAACAACAGTCATAAGTGTCAATTTTTGGAAAATGGGATTAATACATCATCTGAAACATTAGTAAACTAGCTTTCCACTGATACTATGAAAGGATATTTGGTCGAGATGCTACAAATAATATCTAGAATCTGTGGTTTCAAAAAACAAATTCTAATATTGAGAAAATTGCTTTTAAAATTGTTCTAATTAAGTTGGATGCGCATTTCTAATCATGTCTTAATAAACGTACAGTTGGAAATTTATAAATATCTTCATGGAATATGATCTTTGTTTAATATAGTGATTTTTGGCATAAAAATACCTATGTACAATATACAGTTAAAATACATCAAATATTGATTGCAACCATGTGTAAAAAATATTTTACTGGACCATTTAAACATTGTTCCACAAGTTACTAACAAATGATCAAACGTTCCCATACTTATTGATGTGAAATAAAAGTACAATATGCACAAACTGGTTCAACATTTGCCCCATATTAGAACTAGATTACATTGGACAATCTACATTGTAACACTTTTACTTATTTTGCTAAAATTCATTTAATTTAATTGATTTAAAAAAAAATATATATATATATATATATATATATATATATATATATATATATATATATATATATATATCAAATACTATCAATATTTTGTGAATTGAATATGTTTAAATAAACCGTTTTTCTATATAATATAATTAATCTATGCTATTTTTAACATATTAATTCAATTTTTTTATTGCTTTGTTCAGTTATAATATAATATAATATAATATAATATAATATAATATAATATAATATAATATAATATAATATAATATAATATAATATAATATAATATAATATAATATAGGCGCCACGGTGGCCGAGTGGTTAGCACGTTCGCCTCACAGCAAGAAGGTCGCTGGTTCGATCCCCATCTGGGCCAGTTAGCATTTATGTGTGGAATTTGCATGTTCTCCCCGTGGTTGCGTGGGTTTCCTCCGGGTGCTCCGGTTTCCCCCACAGTACAAAAACATGCGCTATAGGTGAATAAACTAAATTGGCCGTAGTGTATGCGTGTGAATGAGTGTGTATGGGTGCTTCCCAGTACTGGGTTGCAGCTGGTAGGGCATATGCTGTTAAAACATATGCTTGATAAGTTGGCGGTTTATTCCGCTGTGGTGACCCCTGATGAATAAAGGGACTAAGCCAAAAAGAAATCAATGAATGAATGATTCTAATATAGTTTAAACAGAAGAGTTACAGAAATATGTCATACAATATTAAGTAAGGCAATAAAAATGCAGTGTATATTTATTTGAGCATATATTAACAAATCAGTCAAGTATATATTTGTCAGTCAAAGTGGAGACTGACTGACTTTATTTTTCAAGTACTGTATGTCCCTTACTTTAGACATTTTAGACATCAAATAAAGATTATATATATGGCAAATAATATTCCAAAACTGAGCAAAAACACATTTTAAAAATATATTTTAGCATTTTCTTTTTCAATTTCATATATATTATAGTAACTATAGGATGTGGCTCTCAAGAGTCAGAGGCTGATGTATAAGAGATATTGAGCAGAATGTAAAAAAAAAAAAAAAGCTTGAATGGCACTTAACAGCTGTGAGACAGAGGAGAGCCGGGGCCCCTGAGGGACTAAAGCAGATTACAGAATAAAGCCAGTCTTTCATGCTACACTGGAAACATGAGCAGACCACAGGAAGAGCCACTGTCCAGCAAACAAAGATATGTTCACTACAGAGGAAAAAAGTATAGCAGCCAGATCTTCTGGGAGACCAAATATATTTACAACTATACACACTCATAGTCTGTGCGCTGCAAGGAAATCCCACACCTTCTGAAGGAAAACCATTGCTGCCCACTTTTAGGGAAAAAAAAATTGTTCCCAAATTTAGAAATTGTCTCATGAAATGCCCCCCAAAAATGTGTTTAATAATTATAATATTAGTTATTTAATTTATAATATTTTTAAAATTATTTTTAATTATATTATTATTATGTTGTTGTTGATTTTGTTATTGTTGTTATTGATGATACTAATTAATGTATAAATAGTTAATAATAATAATAATAATAATAATAATAATAATAATAATAATAATA
>CAIGQQ010031559.1:0-21814 GCA_903798035.1 Danio albolineatus
ACAATCCCTAATCTATGGCTTATTAAGGCATGATATGTCAACATTGTGACAGGTGCCAGTGGATTACGCAGTTCCTCTGATTCGACCGGCAGACGTGCCAAACAGACGGAGCAAAGTTCGGCAGACTGTGACGTCAGCGCAGAGATGGGATAATGGAGTTTCCTTTTTCCCCGTTTAATTGAAGATGGATAATCCTGTTTGTGCATTTCAGGTCATGCCATTCAGATGGGGATTAATGGGAATCATTTAGAAATTACATCCCTTTCCCTTTTTGTAGGCTGTTAATGACTTCTGATGTACAGTAAGATTTTTTATAAATAGCCTCTTTAGAGGTAATAGAGAGGCTGGCTGTGTGGAGAGAGAGAGAGAGAGAGAGAGAGAGAGAGAGAGAGAGAGAGAGAGAGAGAGAGAGATGCGGAAATCTTTCCATTGAGACACAGCAAGGACAAACTATCGATCTGATCTGCACTCCTGTCAGCGCAGACCATCCAGAGCACAGAATCACACACCAACTCTCTCTTTCTCATCTGCTTTCTTTATCATCACACACATTTTACAAAATCATATACAGTCAGAATTATAGCCCCCCTTTGAATAGTTTCCTTTTTAAATACTTCCCAAATGATGTTTAACAGAGCAATGAAATTTTCACAGTATGTCTGATAATATTTTGTCTTCTGGAGAAAGTCTTATTTGTTTTATTTCAGCTAGAATAAAAGCATTTTTTAATTTTTTAAAGATCATTGTAAGGTCAATATTATTACCCCCTTTAAGTAGGGCTGTGCAATTAATCGCAATAGCAAAAACAATTTTTTTTTAAAAAATCGTGATTTAAGCACATGCAATTTCTAAACCACGTAAGGCTGTAATTTTATCAATTAAATTGTTTAGATTTTTATTCATTATTAATTTATTGATTTACGTTAGTTTTTATTTATTGTTCTGACTGGAATTGAGGTTAGTTCATCTTTATTTCTTCATGTTGTTTGTTTTTAACACAATGTATTACAGTTTTGTTTATCGAGCAGTTAGTACTACTGTGTACAGTATGTGTTTAACTAGAGTTGAGGTTAATCTTAATTTTTTTATGTTGTCTGTTTTAAAGACAATTTTACTACAGTTTTATTTATTAAACTTAATACTATGTTATTTCATTGTGAAATGTTTTGTTATGCACGTCTTGTGCACTGAATACATGTAGAATGTGTGTATGTAGCACATTTGAAAAAGCAAAAACAGCTGCCAAAATCACAAATAAAATCACATTTGCAATATTCATTTCAAAAATTGCAATATGATTATTTTGGTCATATTGCACAGCTCTACCTTTAAGCTATATTTTTTGTTTTCAATAGTGTACAGAACAAACCATCATTATACAATAACTTGCCTAATTACCCCAACCTGCCTAGTTAACCTAATTAACCTAGTTAAGCCTTTAATTGTCACTTTAAGCTGTATAGAAGTGTCTTGAAGAATATCTAGTAAAATATTATTTACTGTCATCATGACAAAGATAAAATAAATCAGTTATTAGAGATGAGTTATTAAAACTATTATGTTTAGAAATGTGTTGGAAAAATCTGCTCCGTTAAACAGAAATTGGGGAAAATAAACAGGGGGGCTCATAATTCTGACTTCAACTGTATATATACTGTATACACTCTCAGAAAAAAATGGTACAATGTTGTACCAAAGAAGGTACAAGCCCTTGTCACTGGGGCAGCACCTTTTTATAGGACAGAATTGTACCTTAAGAAAAGAAACAAATTTGTACCTTTTAAGGTCTTGATTTGTACCATGGGACACCAAAATGTACCTTGGTTTTTAAAAACCTGCAGATGCAATATTGTATAGTTTGTGAAAGGTACCACCACAGTGACAAGACACTTTGTACCTCAACAGCGTCAAAAATGCTTACCAAGCATTTATTAAAATGCCTTAAATGTTTAGTTTAAAATACCTACAGTTTAATGTTGTACCAGTTGTTTTGTATTATTGTATTATAGAACTAAAAATATATGTTTATATGTATCTTTAAACATATACTTTTAAATAATGATTCTTGTTTTAATATGGAAATTATTCATAAAAATCACTTTGCCTTTCCAGTCATATTTATTCTCATAGATACTGTAATAAAGAAGGAGTTGTTCAACACTTTTGTACCTTTTATATGAGAACAATTGTGTACCTTCATTTCAGTTATACCATAAAAGGCACAGAACAGTATCATAAGAGGTCTTTTCAGTACCATATAAGGTACAATTTTTACAAAGGTACAAAACTGTTCCTCAAGGAACATTATTTGTACCATCGTGTACCTTTTTTTCTGAGAGTGTACAGTTGAAGTCAGAATTATTAGCCCCCTAAATTATTAGCCCCCCTGTCTATTTTTTCCTCAATTTCTGTTAAAGAATATAGACATGAATAGAAGTATACCTCCAAATGATGTCCTCCATACTTGAATTTTGAGTCTTTTCTAGATTCTCTGGCCATTAGCATTCTCATCCCAAATCTCAAAACATTCTCAGTCCAAACAACCTATAAAGCATTTTGGGTCCCACTTTATATTAAGTGTCGCTTATACCTGTGAACTTACATGGCAATTAGATGTGTCAGCAGTATGTAACTACAGTGTATGTACACACTGGTACATAGTATTTACTTGTGTAATACTAATGTACCTACACTCATGTAACAACCCACTGAATAGTATGTGTAAGTACAAATGTGTAACAGCACATTGGTAACAACACTAGGAAAGTACACATCTGTAACAAGAGTTATGTCAGTGCATTGTGTAACAACAATATGTACTTGCAGATGTTTTCCCACTTCCACACCTGTTTGCAGATCATGTACTTGTGAACACTGTATGGCAGAACTAATGCTGCATTATAAGGTTTCACCTTGTGATTCCAGTGTACTTACATGGTAAATCCTCAGGAACTGTCCACTCAATATAAAGTGTAAAATGGTGACAAATGTGCAACTTGTAGAAATATCTTCTATGCAACACTTTAATAACAGTGTAGTTGCATGGTAACTCCACAGGAACGGTCCACAATATAAAGGGGAAAATCAAATTCATTTTCGTTTCGGCCTAGTCCCTTTATTAATCTGGGGTCGCCACAGCGGAATGAACCGCCAACTTATCCAGCATATGTTTTACACAGCGAATGCCCTTCCAGCAGCAACCCATATAAGCCGAAAAGAAAATGAATGAATGTATGAACAGTAATTTGTGACCATTTTACACTTTATATTGAGTGGACAGTTCCTGTGGATTTACCATGTAAGTACACTGGTATCACAAGGTGAAACCTTCTGATGCAGCATTCGTTCTGCCATACAGTGTTCACAGGTACATGATCAGCAAACAGGTGTGGAAGTGGGAAAACATCTGCAAGTACATATTGTTGTTACACAATGCACTTCCATAACTCTTGTTACAGATGTGTACTTTCCTAGTGTTGTTACCAATGTCCTGTTACACATTTGTACTTACACATACTATTCAGTGGGTTGTTACATGAGCGTAGTTACACCAGTATTACACAAGTAAATACTATGTACCAGTGTGTACATACACTGTAGTTACATACTGCTGACACATCTAATTACCATGTATGTTCACAGGTATAAGCGACACTTAATGTAAAGTGCACCGCATTTTGTATTTTTTGGTATATCAAAACTGAGAATACAGTAATATTGCATCTTAAACATCAAACCTTGGTACAGTATGTTTCATGTAACACTTTAACGTTAAACAGCACATACTTGTGTGTAAAAAGAAATCAAATACAGTTAGTAAATCTATTTATGAGGACACGGTGGCTTCAAAAAAAGGTTTGGACAATGTAAAGCTGCTTTGAAACAATAATTACTGTGAAAAGCGCTATACAAATACATTTGAATTGAATTAGGCCACATTGGGGCACATATTCATTGTATAAATAAAAATTCATTCATTCATTCATTCATATTCCTTCGACTTCCCACAGCGGAATGAACCGCCAACTATTCCATCATATGTTTTACACAGTGGATGCCCTTCCAGCTGCAACCCAGTACTGGGAAACACCCATGTACTTTCTAATTCACACACACACCTATTCACGTTCATCCAATTCATTAATACCACATGTGTTTGGACTGTGGGGGAAACCGGAGCACCCAGAGGAAACCCACGCCAACACGGGGAGAACATGCACACTTGACCTTCTCTCTGTGAGGTGACAGTGCTAACCAAATACCAATTCCTACTTGGTTTTGTACTTCACTATAATGCAGTAAAATTCAGGAAATCGACAGTATCTCGTGAGCTATTTGTTCACAACATTTATGAAGGTTACAGAATCCAGTAACACACAATATTCAGATGAACAACACAGCACACGCGTCCTCCCTCTCCAATACAAACAAGCAGTGTTTGCTCACCTCTGAGTTTGTGTCCGCTCATACATTATTATGCAACAGGAAGTCCAAACTGTTGTAAACATGCTCGCCGCCATCTGCTAAGGATGTGGATTAAAGGTAATTATGTTTTAAATAATGTTCGCTTTCTTCACAGACCGATCATCAGGAGCCACAGGTATTCATTTTGATATCAATGGCATTTTTTTACTCTCAAAATGCTGGTAGCTATTGACTTGCATATATAATGAATCACGGGAATATGGTTTGAGCTATTAAACATATTCAATGTATTATTGATGAAAAAAAAGCCACATTTTGTACATTGTATATTGTAATGTGGTATGGCTGAACAACCAAACTGGGTAACATTTTACTGTATTTCGATGGTCCATTTGAGTATTAGTAGACTGTCTACTTAATATCTGTTGATACTGACATTCAACAGACATTTAACTGACTATAAGAAACTTTGCCCAACCTAACAGTCTACTTATAATATAATGAGAATTAGTTGCAATGTAACTTAAATTCAACAAATGGACCATCAAAATAAAGTGTGACCCCACACTGTATTTTTATATTATTTTTAATTATTTATTTATTATTATTTTGTTTCATAAGCATACCTGTCAACACTGGGATGTGAAAATAAGGGATCCCCTTCCCCCCACCAAAAAATAAATAAATAATAATAATACAAATTTCCAAAATTACTAAATATGTTAATCTGGAGCTGTCTCATTGTAAATAAACAGTTGAAACCATCAGTAATATGTTTTATCATCATCATCTATATCGGTGGTTCTCAAACTGTGGTACGTGTACCAGTAGTGGTACGCAGGCTTACTTCTAGTGGTACTCGGAGGAATCAATTAAGTTAAAGATGAACACACTTTTAAGCCTTTGATGCGTACGATAACACAGATCTGATCAGTGATTTTATTAGGCTAAAACTTTTATTTAATTTTCAATTTTCCAATGTTTGTTATCAATTCTTTCATTTGAAGCTATTTTCCTCCCCGTATTTGTAACGGTTGTTACGTATCCCATATTTTTATATCCAAATGTTGTCAGTATAGTTTAATCACTTGCTTTTCTGACAAAGTCTACTTTAATGCGCAGTAAGCAGATCTAATTTCTAATTTCTCTGTTCAAACTATTTAGAATGTTTAAACTGGCTGATAAATAATAACAAAATGAAATATTCATAATAATAATAATTAATCTGCGACGTTTTTGAACTGCGCAGGGCTGCAGCTGCTTAATTACGCTACTGTATTTCAATACCGGTCATTATGGTGGTACTTGGAGAGACTATTTTTTTCTGAGGTGGTACTTGGAGAAAAAAGTTTGAGGACCACTGATCTATATTATTGCTATTATTTACAAGGGATAGAATAAATAGTAAACATTAGAAAAATCAACAAATAAATTAGCAAGCAGTTTAGCCTATTCAAAGTACAGCGAATGAATCGCTCATTTAGATTTTTTATTTGATCACAATAAATAAGAGCTGTCACTTTAAAAATCCACAGATCTGAAATGAAAGCATTTGATCGCTTTCCATTTTTTATGCTTATTTAAGACAAAATTTGTTGTGTTTAAAAGAAAACCCACCAAGATCGACATGTTACTATTATTATTATTATTATTATTGTTGTTGTTATTATTATTATTATTATTAGTAGTAGTAGTAGTAGTAGTAGTGGTAGTAGTAGTAGTATGTGTATATGTCTGTTCAAACACACACCCAAAACTCAGTGTCCATTTTCACTCTGCTTCAAATTGTTTGTACAGAATGCGTTTGTGAAACAAACTATGGTATTTATCACTATGGAGCACGTCTGACAGTCATGCACCGCGTACATGAACTGACTGTTTTGAGGATTGCATTGAAGGGGCAACGGTCGTGCTACCCACTGCGCCACCACACCACTGTATTTTGTATCAGGTGTAAAATAAAATAAAATAAAATAATACAAAACACTACTGTACTTTTTGTTGAACAGGATCTCAGGAACAGCTTTAAATTGTACATAATGGAATTATATTTCAATCAAAATAGTTATATAAAAAGGTAATAAATTATTCATATTAATTTATATACTATGTATTTTTAACAGGAACAATTCTATATTAAAATATATATATATAACAATTCTATATTAAATATATCTATATTCTATAATAATATTTATATTTTATTATTATGCTAAAACATTATTCTAGTTTAACTGTTATTTTTATTATTATTATTATTATTATTATTATTATTATTTCGGCTTTGTCCCTTTATTAATCTGGGGTCGCCACAGCGGAACGAACCGGCATTTTTTCCAGCACATGTTTTACGCAGCAGATGCCCTTCCAGGTGCAACCCATCACTGAGAATCATCCATACAGACTTATTCACACTCACACACTTCAGACAATTTAGCCTACCCAGTTCACCTATGTCACATGTCTTTGGACTTGTGGGGGAAACCGGAGCACCCGGGGGAAACCCACGCCAACACGGGGAGAACATGCAAACTCCACACAGAAATGCCAACTGACCCAGCTGAGGCTCGAACCAGCAACCTTCTAGCTGTGAGGCGATCGTGCCATCCACTATGCTACTGTGGCGTCTAAATATATTACATATTTTTAATAAAATGTAAATTATTATTGAGATCACATTACCTGCACTATAAAACCCAACAGTCAACTTTATCAAATGAAATGAGTGTAGTTAACTTAAAATTTACAGAAAGTTAATTCAACTCATTTGAAAAGAGTTTTGAACTCAGTGTTGAAGGTAATAAGTTAATTAAATACCTCATTACTACATTAAGTTCACAGTACCCATATACAGTAGCTACATTTTAAACTTAAATGGTTTGTTGCAATAGGTTTCCTCGAATGATTTGAGTTGCCTTAACTTTTTAGGGTTTTACAGTGTGTATTTTAAATTTAATCTAGGTCTTTAGGATTATTTTGTCATATGACATTATCCTCCTTATGCAATCCAAATAAAACAACACATTATTTATGCATATTTTATATAACACACTGATGATATCTCAAATACAGCATACAAGTGACCAATATTGTGAAAATACAGTTTTTCCAGTGGTTCCTTGTGTATCAAAGAAACACTTGGCTGCAAAGTGATATTATGATTCTTCAGAGATATAAATCCTACCAATCCTGAGCCATTAACAGTCAGTGAGAGAAGCTCTATCAGCATTTCTGAATGAAAGTCTGAGAGTATCCATTAAAAAAACAGGACAAAGAGAGCCGTCAGAACTGGCTTCCCCGAGCAGGGAGGTCTGAAGTGCGTAAAAACGCGGATCCCCAGGATGATTCAGTCATACTAAAAAAAAAAGTTTATCTAAAAGTTACCTGAACATTTTACAGCCGTGCTGACTGATGTATGTATGGGTTTGCATGTGATACCTAATTTTAATACATTTTTACCATACCAATACCTTATTTTATCTATCTATCTATTTATCTATTTATTTATTTATTTATTTGTTTGTTTGTTTGTTTGTTTGTATTATGTAAGCAGGATAAAGGCATATACGGAAAAAAATCTTACGATCCTTAAATAGACCCACATGTTAAATGGGCAACATATAATCTCAATAATAATTGTACAATGCAATAAATAAAAAACAGAAAAAAGAGAGCTGTCAGAACCAGCTTTTATTTTGTACAGTTTGTTTAAATATGTCAAATAAATATTCAATTCAATTCAATTAAAAATAGGCTAAATCTCAATTATAAGAAAAACTATAATAAAACTATAATAATATATGATAATATATGATATTTAAATTAATATGAATCATTGTACAACAAAGAACAAGTAGCATTAGTTTTATATTAGAAAAGGAGCCACCTAAAAAAGCTTGCATTTTGCAGTTTGTTTAAATCTGCCAAATAAAAACTCAATTAAATTCAAAATAGACTAAATATAATCTCAATAATAATTGTTCAATGCAAAAACTACATAAGAATAAATAACATTGAAAATAATAAGCAACTCCGAGAAGCTCAATCAGAAACATGGAATGAAAGTCTAAGGAAACCCTAAAAGTACCTATAAAAATAAATACACAAATAAATAAATAAATAAATAAATAAAAAACAGAAAAAAGAGAGCTGTCAGAACTAGCTTTTATTTTGTACAGTTTGTTTAAATCTGTCTAATAAATATTCAGTTCAATTCAATTCAATTAAAAATAGGTCAAATCTCAATTATAACCGTTTAAATCTAAAATAAAAACTATAATAATATATAATAATATATGACATTTAAATTAATATGAAACATTGTACAACAAAGAACAAGTCTAAAAAAACAGAGTATTAGTTTTATATTAGAAAAGGAGCCACCTGAAAAAGCTTGCATTTTGCAGTTTGTTTAAATCTGCCAAATAAAAACTCAATTAAATTCAAAATAGACTAAATATAATCTCAAAAATAATTGTTCAATGCAAAAACTACATAAGAATAAATAACATTGAAAATAATAAGCAACTCTGAGAAGCTCAATCAGAAACATGGAATGAAAGTCTAAGGAAACCCTAAAAGTACCTATAAAAATGAATAAATAAATAAATAAATAAAAAGAGAGAAAAAAGAGAGTTGTCAGAAACAGCTTTTATTTTGTACAGTTTGTCTAAATCTGTCAAATAAATATTCAATTCAATTCAATTCAATTCAATTAAATTCAAAATAGGTCAAATCTCAGTTATAACTCTTTAAATCTATAATAAAAACTATAATAATATATAATAATATATGACATTTAAATTAATATGAAACATTGTAGAACAAAGAACAAGTCTGAAAAACAGAGTATTAGTTTTATATTAGAAAAGGAGCCATCAGAAAAGGCTTGCATTTCGCAGTTTGTTTAAATCTGTCAAATAAAAACTCAATTAAATAGACCAAAATAGGCTAAATATAATCTCAATAATATTTTTTCAAAGCAAAGAATATATATGCATACATGACATTGAAATGAATAAGCAATTTAAAGTAGCTCATATCAGAATTTCTGAATGAAAGTCTGAGGAAACAGAGTATCATTAAAAAACACACCACAACGAGAAACATGGAATGAAAGTCTAAGGAAACCCTAAAAGTATCTATAAAAATAAATAAATAAATAAATTAATTAATTAAAAACTGAAAAAAGAGAGCTGTCAGAACCAGCTTTTATTTTGTTTAAATCTGTCAAATAAATATTCAATTCAATTCAATTCAAAACAGGCCAAATCTCAATTATAACTGTTTAAATCTATAATAAAAACTATAATAATATATAATAATATATGACATTTATTTCCCAGAGATGGGTTGTAGCTGGAAGGGCATCCGCTGCGTAAAACAAATGCTGGATAAGTTGGCGGTTCATTCCGCTGTGGCGACCCCGGATTAATAAAGGGAATAAGCTGATAAGAAAATGAATGCATGAATGAATATGACATTTAAATTAATATGAAACATTGTAGAACAAAGAACAAGTCTTGAAAAACAGAGTATTAGTTTTATATTAGAAAAAAGAGCCATCAGAAAAGGCTTGCATTTTGCAGTTTGTTTAAATCTGTCAAATAAAAACTAAATTAAATAGACCAAAATAGGCTAAATATAATCTCAATAATAATTTTTCAAAGCAAAAACTATATATGAATAAATGACATTGAAATAAGCAATTGAAAGTCGCTCATATTAAAATTTCTGAATGAAAGTCTGAGGAAACAGAGTATCATTAAAAAAACACACCACAAAGAGAGCCGTCGGAAGCGGCTTCCCCGAGCAGGGAGGTCTGGAGTGCGTAAAAACGCGGATTCCCATGAGCCTCAGAGTGGGACGGTTCAGTTTCAGCCCCTCAGAGGAGAACAGCCGGGCCAGTCTGACTCAAACCCGCAGATAGTGATTGAGAGTGATGGTTAAATGGATTAGAGAGAGAGGGAGGGAGAGGCAGAGGGAGGGGAGGGAGATTTGCCATGAAGCTTTCTGCCCTTGAACGCACAGGGCAAATCTGATCCAGTAAAGTAGACAGCACGCGCACTACAAGTCCATATTCTCACTTTTGGATACTTCGCGCGCGCGCACATCCACACGCGCGCGCTCGCTCCCTCCTCCGGTAATTCAGCATCTCCTGCAGAAGTAGGGCACCGTCCTCCCGTGACGAACCGACGGTGTGTGCAGTAAAAAACTCTCCGGTTGGGAGGGATAATAATAAAAAAACAAACACGGAAGAACCGCATCCTCGCTGCGGGAGGCGATGCCGTTTCCTCGCGGACGCAAGTCGCGCGCTCGGTGAGTCCGTCTCAACTACTTCAGCCTGTCAGAGCGTTTCACTTTTGAGTTATGTTTGAAAGACGAAAAAGTAGTTTCTGTTCGAGTTTGGTTGTATATAATCTCTGTTGGCGACAGTTGTGGTTGTGTTTTATCCGAGCAGTTGCTCATCTTTATTGGCGGGACGCGCGCGCGACACACCCCGTCCGCTGCTCTGCAGAGGGAAGACCGATTTAAACTGCCATTTAGGGCGAAAACTATATTATTTATCAACTTTAGATGCGTTGTATGTTATATTACTGATGTTGGTTTACCTCCGGGCTGTCTACGAGGAATGTCGATGCTTGTTTAAGGTGTTTTACAGTATGGAGGTTCCGTCAGCGAGTGGAAGTTGTACGTTTTTACGTGAGGCAGAAAGATAATGGAGTTTGTAACAGTTTTGATTACTTTTATATAGCAAATGAACACCTGACACGGTCATATTCAAGTGAAATCAAGAATTAGAACACAACGAATGATATCTGAAGTGATATACCATAGGCTGCATGCTGTAAGTTTGTTAAATTTGAGGTAAAAACTGTGAAGTTGTGGTTTAGACGGTGACGTTAGTACAATCATTACGGTAAGATTGAATATTACAGTTTAAAAATACATGACATTACGTTCTAATGTACATTTAACAAACTACAGTATTTTAACTATTAAATGTACATGGAGTTTACTAGAACTGACCTATCAAAGCCACAATGTCAACTGCTAAATACATGTGAAAACATTAACGAAGCAGCACTATTAAATTATATTTTAAAATAAAACCAAAAAAATATTGAAGATAATGATAAAAGACATTTCTTAAAATTTCCATTTTACTGTAAGTTATCTTATAATTCATATTTTTATTTGTTAAATTTGTTTAAATAGTACAAGTATACGCACTACAGAATCCATCTGATCTGATGTTTTAATGCCGTCCAGTTGCTTCAGTCGTATTAATATTTGAGCATGACCAGATAATACCTGTTTAAACTTTTAACATGCATGCACTGCATTTACAGCCTTGCTGATTGATGCAAGTATGGAAGTGTTTGCATATGCAAGACCATTTCGTAGCTCCTCCCGTTTCCCAGTAGGAATGCAATTGAGGAAACTACCTTGCAATGATTAACATACAATTACAGCGTGCAAAATCGGCATGAAATATAATGCACATCCACTACTCCCAACGCTACTCTTCCTTGAAGTCTTGCCTCTTTTTGTGTGTCTGTGAAATGTGTGTGTGTGCATGTACCATGCATGTTCCTCACTCCAGACTCGTGTTGTATGCGAGATCAGCCATCTGTCCGGACTGGTGGCGGTTCACAGGATGACATCCAACGTCTGTTTAGTGGGGGTTTGGCAAATTAGACCATCAGCAGAAAGCATTGCTAGAAAAAAAAAAAAAAAAAAAAAAAACAGGCTGACATCAAGCGCTTGTGTGCGAGTTAACACAACAGCAGTGAAGTTAGAGGCCATATGACGCTTCATGTTTTCCCTTTCCTTTAGTGTGTTATGCATCTGTTTGTGCATGCATAAGACATGCAAAGTTACAAAAGTGCATAGTTTTGTTTGTTATTTTGAAACTCTTGATTGGCCTAATACAGATATTGTCACAATAAATGTCTGTCACACATTAAAATCATTGACATAATGCCATGCAATGTCATTTGCAAAGAAAGAAAGTAAGATTGTAATGTTCTAAAGAAACTTTATGTAAGAATTTTAAAATAAAAACTCGTTATAAACTCATGCCTGCAATAATTTCAGATAAAGCTGCATGACGATCATTTTTGTTGTTAAAATCTGATGTTAATAAGGTAAAACTGACACAATTATGATACAAATTATGGCAAGGGATGTAAAATTTTTGACACACATTTGAGGTGTTTGGCCATATCTCCCCTATGCGCTTGTTAAGTGTGATGTCACATTAAGCACCTTCCGGGTCCAAGCGCCATATCAAACAGTATGGGAGGCTCAACAAATGGTCATATTAAACGTTTACAAAGCGATGTAATACCTTCGAAAATGATGATTGCTATATATATATATATATATATATATATATACACACACACACACACATCCATGCCAAATATCAGATGGCCAGAAAGTGATAACTTTTTTATAAATTGATAAAACATTGGTGTCAGTGATGCAGAAAGTTCAGAGATTGTTGTGTACACCATGATTTTTTAAATAAAATTCATTTTAATGTGTGATATGACTAAAAAGTGCACTGTAAAAAATAAATCCGGAAAATTTACTGTAAAAAAATGGCAGCTGTGGTTGCCAGTATTTATCGTTAAAAATACAGTACAAACCGTAAATGTAATTTTAAAATTTTTACAGTAAACTACCATATTTCATTAATTTATAGAGGTAATATGCCTGTATTTTGAATTACCAACATCTACACATCTTTTGTTACACAGATAGACACCGTTAAAACGGCCATATGCAGGGGGTGATGAGGAAGATACAATTTTACATAAAACACTTTTCCTGACCGTTTTTAATGCATTAATAACACATACATATTTTTTGAAAATGTTTTGACTATCAGAGAGTAAAAAAAAAAAAAAAAGCCTATTGTGGACAGTTAAAAATAGTGTTTTGGACATTTCACATGCTGCAAAACAGTTGCAGGATTACACTGTATGTGTGTAACAAAATATAAAACATTCTTTAAAGTATTTTAGTATTTTAAAGTATACACAAGTATACACAATTATTTTAAATAGTCATTCAGGAGCTAAAATGTGCTGTCAACGTATGTGGCCATTAAACCCTAGAAGGTTAAAATATGTCGCTAAGAAATAATTACATCATTTATTTATTTAATTATTTTTTGTGGCAACCAACCAAGCAATTAGAAAAAATCATTAATGTTTAGCCCTGTATGCAAGTCTAAAAGTTTATTCATAATGGTCTTAAAAGGGTCTTAAAAAGTCTTACATTTGACTTGATTAAATTTGTAAATATGACCACAATTGGTCCCCTTTAAAATTCCATCATTTGTCCTCTTAAGTCACTAAACTGTGTGATGTTTGTTTTCAGCACCATGGACAGCAGCCGCTGAAGTCTGCAGAATGAGAACTGCTGGATGTTCCTAACTTCGGAAAAGCAGGATACACACTTCACATGCGTGGGACATAAATATGCTCAGTGGTGACGCAGTCCAGAAGCTGCTATGGATGTAGGCCCGGGCACCTTTAATCAAGCGCATCAGGACAGCGTCCAAACCCACAAAAACAAGACTCGCAATCTCTGTGCAAACCATAGGCAGCACATTAAACTAGTGCTTCCCTCATAACAAACGTGTATGCACATACAATTCCTTTTGGAGTAAACCAAAGGCATGACCATGGTGAAGTTATGGGATGTTTTAACCTGACCGCCAGCATTGCAGTTCCATGTTAAAACAACCCGTGTTAGAAAATCCATCACTCCGGACGCTCGGAAATCCTTTGTCGGTGGTGCGCCTGCCATGCGTGCCCGCGCGGGACTCCTCTACCTGCTGGTGCATGTGCTGGTGAGAGCGAGAGGCCAGTATGACCTGTGCAAGTCTCTTGTGAGCACGGATGAAGGCGCCATGTGGGAGCATTACGCATGCCAACCTAAAGCCCAGTCCATGAAGGAGTACATGCGCATCCGTGTGGAGCCCCCGGGCATCACCTGCGGGAACCCGCCCGAGAGATTCTGCACACTGGTGAGTCCTCTGAACGCACAATGTAATAGGATAAATGTGCAAAAATCATTTATTTTGGGGTGCTTTGATATTAGAAAACATTGCAATATTTAGTGTTTCTGATATATATTTTGCGATATGTAGTTTATATATACTATGAAATTAGGTGTTTTTTAATAACAGAGAGAAGCTTTTATTCAACATTTTTTTAAACATAATACACTACCTGACAAAGGTCTTGTCGCCTATACGAGTTTTAGCATCAACAAATAATACCTTGACTTCTAGTTGATGATTTGGTATCAGAAGTGGCTTATATGAAGGGTAAAGGCCTCTAGATTACACTTATGTTACCATAATAAAATATGATCATGCCTTGATTTTGAATGATTTAATGAGGACAGTGCGGTCTGACTCTGCTCAGACAAAAGTCTCGTCACTGAACAGAAATAATGTCCAGTATAGAATATAAAGTCATGCTGCAGTGGAAACAGAATGAATATTGTGTGTGACTCCCATGAGCTTGGAGGACTGCATCCACACATCTCTGCAATGACTCCAATAACTCATTAATAAAGTCATCTGGAATGGCAAAGAAAGCGCTCTTGCAGGACTCCCAGAGTTCATCAAGAGTCTTTGGATTCATCTTCAATGCCTCCTTCTTCATTTTACCCCAGACATGCTCAATAATGTTCATGTCTGGTGACTGGGCTGGCCAATCCTGGAGCACCTTGACCTTCTTTGCTTTCAGGAGCTTTGATGTGGAGGCTGAAGTATGAGAAGGAGCGCTATCCTGCTGGAGAATTTACCCTCTCCTGTAGTTTTTAATGTAATGGGCAGCACAAATGTCTTGATACCTCAGGCTGTTGATCTTGCAGACACTCTGCAGATCTCTCGCTCGCCCCCATACTGAATGTGACCCCAAACCATGATTTTTCCTTCACCAAACTTGTCTGTTTTCTGTGAGAATCTTGGGTCCATGCAGGCTCTAATAGGTCTTCTGCAGTATTGGTGATGATTGGTATGCAGCTCAACAGATGATTCATCAGAAAAATCCACCTTCTGCCACTTTTCCAAATCATCTACTAGAAGTCACAATATTTGTTGCTTTTACAAATGTTCTACGACAAGACTTTTGTCAGGTAATACAGTTTAAATAAATAATTTCTTTTATCTTTGCCATGATGACATTACGTAATATTTTACTACAGTGTAAATATTTTACAAAATACTAGTATTCAATTTAAAGTGCAATTTAAATGCTTTACTAGGTTAATTGTGTTAACTAGGCAAGTTATTGGATATCTGTGTTTTATTCTATAGACAATTGGCAAAAAAAATATTTCTAAAGGGGGCTAATAATATTGACCTTAAAATAAAAACATTTAAAAAATGAAAATGTAGCTACCCGCCGGTTATTAAAACAGTCCACGCTTCTCAAATACTGATGTTCATGCGTTTCGTTTCTTGAACACCGTGAAAACTAAACGATAAACAAAAAAACAAACCAAATGTCACACAAACACAATATATAGAACATCAAAATAAACAAATAATATAAAAACAATGTTTAGTTTACTGTGTTGGCCTGATAACCAGCAGTAGAATAATCAGGAGCATGTAACTGGTGCCTGCATTGAGATGTGACTATGCTGTCCATTCAAACTCTTGCAGGTTAAATCGATCAAGGAAGATCATGTGACCTCCAACTCAAGCCAACCGGAAACAAGGAAAATTTATAACCTAAACATAAACCAATACTTTTTCGAATAATGAAATACAAAAAATAATAAACAACCTAAAAATACAAGCTGGCCGATCAGCGTCAGCTACAGAAAAACTGCTAATATTTCGGCCAAACTAAAAGAAATAAGACTTTCCCAAGTAGAAAAAAATATTATAGGTACTACTGTAAAAATGTCTAATCATTGGTTGCTGTTAATCATCATTTGGGAAACATTTTTTAAAAAATACAAATCTCACAAGATGGCAAATCATTTTGACTCCAGAATGGCTTGAATAATTCTATTTGTGAATGATGTATTATTTTGGAGTGGTCAGGGCGATTTTGATGGTGGGTCAAATATGGAAAAACTCAACTATAGTGACAAAAGTGTCATTTAATTATTATTTTTTTAAAAGTTAACCCAGTGTTGGGTTTGTCCATATTTGACCCAACATTGGGTTACAACAGCCAAGCATTTTTTGGAGTATGAAGTGGTAAAATTAAACTCGTGTTTAAAAAAAAAAAAAAAAAAGATATAAATTATAATAAAAATACAGCCTCATATTTTTCAGGTAAATCATAATGGTAGTCAGATGCAAAAATAATATATATATTTTTTAAAATATATATTCATATTTTTTTTGTTTTTGGTACATTCTTTCTTGTGTCCGAACATTTTAAATTCATTTATTTAGTTTAACAGAAAAAGAGCAATTTCATGCAAATGTAAAAATTAGTGAAACCCTTTCTAAGTTTTTTGTGTAGGCTTGTATTTTACAGTACAGTAAACATACTCGCACTGTAAAACCCAATAAGTTAAGGTAACTTAAACCATTTGAGGAAACCGATTGCAACAAACCATTTAAGTTTAAAACCAATCCTAACGAGTACTGTGAACTTAATCCATTTCAGTAAACGAAGCAATTTGAGCAAAGTAAAACCCTAGAAATGAAGAGAACTCAAACCAACTGAGTACTGTAAAACTCAATAAGTTAAGGCAACTCAAACCCATTTAAGGATTGCTACAAACCATTTGAGTTAAAAAAAAAAACTAATCTATATTAGTACTCATGAGTACTTCATGAGTAAGTTTGCTACCTTGTAATAATTTAGATGGTTTTATATTTTATGCTCACCAAAGCAGCATTTGTTTAATGAGAAATGTTATTATTAATTAATATATATTATTATTAATATTAAAAATTACTTTTAGAAATTATTCTTGCTATACAAAGCTGAATTTACAGCATCTTTACTCCCGTATTTCAGTGTCACATGATCCTTCAGAAATCTTTCTAATATGCTGATGGTCAAGAAACATTTTTGATTATTATCAATGTTGCTAAATTAACACTAAGTTGCCAAATTAACACAAATTAAAATTAAGTCCGCAGCATCATATTTGATACATAAACTGTATTGTATTGCAATGCCATGCAAATGTAAAAATTAGCGAAACCCTTTCTAGGTTTTTTGTGTAGGCTTGTATTTTACAGCACAGTAAACATACAGTACTCACACAGTAAAACCCAATAAGTTAAGGTAACTTAAACCATTTGAGGAAACCGATTGCAACAAACCATTTAAGTTTAAAAACCAATCCTAACGAGTACTGTGAACTTAATCCATTTCAGTAAACGAAGCAATTTGAGCAAAGTAAAACCCAATAAATGAAGATAACTCAAACTAACTGAGTACTGTAAAACTCAATAAGTTAAGGCAACTCAAACTGTTTAAGGATTGCTACAAACCATTTGAGTTGAAAAAAACTAATCTATATTAGTACTCATGAGTACTATATGAGTAAGTTTGCTACCTTGTAATAATTTAGATGTTTTTATATTTTATGCTCACCAAAGCAGCATTTGTTTAATGAGACATGTTATTATTAATTAATATATATTATTATATTATTATTATTAATATTAAAAATTATTTTTAGAAATTATTCTTGCTATACAAAGCTGAATTTACAGCATCTTTACTCCCGTATTTCAGTGTCACATGATCCTTCAGAAATCTTTCTAATATGCTAATGGTCAAGAAACATTTTTGATTATTATCTATGTTGCTAAATTAACACTAAGTTGCCAAATTAACACAAATTAAAATTAATTCCGCAGCATCATATTTGATACATAAATTGTATTGTATTGCAATGCCATGCAAATGTAAAAATTAGCGAAACCCTTTCTAGGTTTTTTGTGTAGGCTTGTATTTTACAGCACAGTAAACATACTCACACTGTAAAACCCAATAAGTTAAGGTAACTTAAACCATTTGAGGAAACCGATTGGAACAAACCATTTAAATTTAAAAACGAATCCTAATGAGTGCTGTGAACTTAATCCATTTCAGTAAACGAAACAATTTGAGTAAAGTAAAAGAAATGAAATGAAGAGAACTCAAACCAACTGAGTACTGTAAAACCCAATAAGTTAAGGCAACTCAAACCGTTTAAGGATTGCCACAAACCATTTGAGTTAAAAAAAAAACTAATCTATATGAGTACTGTGAACTTACTCCATTTAAGTTGAAGTAATGAGGTATTTATTTAACCTTCAACACCGAGTAGAAACTCTCAAAACTCTTAGTAGAATTAACTTTCAGTGAATTTTGAGTTAACTACACTCATTTCTTTTGATTAAGTTGACTGTTGGTTTTTATAGTGCAAAAATGACTGTCAATGTTTTCAAACAATTATATATGATTTACCGAAGTCACACAAGTGTCACACAAATTTCACATCGACAACGGAGAGATGTCACTTCCATAAAGAAGCTTCAACTGTATATGAATTGCACGCTCAAAAATAAATCAAACAATCCAAACATAGCGCTCGCTAGCTCCTCCCCTTTCACTACATAGTCAAAAAAACTCTTTTTCTATTGGTTGAATATTGTAAGTACATCTTCTAGGTGTTTAAAGTGCACTTCTTCTTTAAGGTTTTGTGAATGCACTACACTATTTGTACAAAAAAAGCATAGAATTCTGCATTAGCATGCAATTTGGGACGCGCCTACTGTAGTGTGTGAAATAGGGAAGTAGGGTGTGATATAAATACACAGCATTAGTTCCTGCTTCCCACAACCTGAAGTTCAAAGTGTACACGTCACATGGTCAGTAGGCTTGACAGATCTGTGTTTGTCCTTCCATGTTTTCTCCGCTCGTTAGCCTGACAAAGACAATTAATGAAGTGATGTAACGTTTTCCCAGTAGCTGTAACTGATTTGCGTATAAGCTGGTAAGTGGGCCCTCGTCATACTAAGATTACTCCTGGCTGTTGTACTTGTTTATTTGATTAACTGCGGAAGCGCTGACTTTTGCATTGGTCTTTGTTTCCGCTTTGGTTGCTTTAAAAATAAAAATAAAATAAATCTTGATACTTGCTACTGTAATAGAACTAAATTTATACATTTTATATAAAGCATAACATCTTTATACATAACATCTCATATATCATTCATTCATTTTCTACGGCTTAGTCCCTTTATTAATCTGGGGTCGCCACAGCGGAACGAACCGCCAACTTATCCAGCATTTGTTTTACGCAGCGGATGCCCTTCCAGCTGCAACCCATCTCTGGGATACATCCATACACACACACTCACAAACACACACAATTTCACCCAATTCACCTGTACCGCATGTCTTTGGACTGTGGGGGAAACCGGAGCACCCGGAGGAAACCCACGCAACCACGGGGAGAACATGCAAACTCCACACAGAAATGCCAACTGACCCAGCCGTGACTCGAACCAGCGACCTTCTTGCTGTGAGGCGAACGTGCTACCCACTAGGCCACCGTGGCGCCAACATCTCATATATAACAACTAATTTTGGTGATTGCATTAAATCAAATTTACATAATTTAAAATACATATAGAAAAGTTTACTTCTTTTTTTCTAATAAAATACCTGTAATTAATTTTGGTATAGTATTTAAAGCACTTTTTGTTTCTTATCTATTAAGAAGTTTGCTACCTTGTAATAATTTAGATGTTTTTATATTTTATGCTCACCAAAGCAGCATTTGTTTAATGAGAAATGTTATTATTAATTTATATATACTATTATATTATTATTATTAATATGAAAAAACATTTTTAGAAATTATTCTTGCTATACAAAGCTGAATTTTCAGCATCTTTACTCCTGTATTTCAGTGTCACGATCCTTTAGAAATCTTTCTAATATGCTAATGGTCAAGAAACATTTTTGATTATTATCAATGTTGCTAAATTAACACTAAGTTGCCAAATTAACACAAATTAAAATTAAGTTTGCGGCATCATATGTGATACACAAACTGTATTGTATATGTAACCCACCGCTCCTACTGCACCCAACCCAGTCTGACCTGTTATGGAACTGGCGATTCTGTGCATGACAGTCGGTTGCTCTAAGGAGGCTCAAGACCATGGCTTCTAGCGGCTGTCGCTAGAGCACCTGTAGAGTAGTGAGATTTACCTGCATAGCACTTCACTAGCTGTACTCTATTACACTCACACCTCTAAACCTCACTCCCATCCCGGACGAGCCCCCAATTGTAACCCACCGGTCCTGCTGCACCCAACCCGGTCTGAGCTGGGATTGAATCGGTGATTCTTTGTATGGGAGTCGGTTGCTCTAACAAGAAGGCTAAAGACCATGGTTAAAACGTTAAATTCAAAATCACAATGATTAACCAATGGCTAAAGTTACATTGCCCCCTGTAGACTTAGCCTAATTGAGTTGAGGCAAAATATCCATCACTCCTAGTGGTTGACTGTGGTATAGGTGATGGGAGTCTGAATCAAACGCCTTCAGTTTTGTAATGAAATGGAAAAAGTATAAACATTAAACATCATGTTAAGTCAAATATAGATTTTTATTTGATTTTCTTCCTGGGGTTCCGGCCCCAAAAGAGACTGTCTGGTAAAACTCTGACCCTCGGACAAATATAGATGATGACCCCTGCAGTACACTAATCAGAGTGTTTGTTAAACTCTGAATGGGACAGACCTCAACCAGATGTTTCCAATCCATTTTATGACAACCATTCATGTGGTCCATGGAAACTAAGCAGGGCTCGTATAATATTGCCGTCATCGTGTGGGTGGAGGTCTTAAAGCAGTGTTCATTTGAGCAGGATCTGTCGTGCAGGTCACAAACCGCAGCAAAAGAAGAAAAAAAATGCAGCTGAGGTCAGCACGCATGGAGAGCAGAAGGCCGAGGTGTTGTTTACCCACGTGGGTATGTTGGCAGAGTCGGGCCCTCAGGAACAGCGGACCGGGAGGATGTTGAATTCTGCCTCGCTAACAGCAGGATTTTCTCAAGGACAAGGAGGTCATGAGAATAATGATGACAACCTATAGAATCAAAAGATATTTCCTCAGTCAGTATGAAAGTATGATTGGTGTTTGCTAGTGCTACAATGTTCCGGGTGGTTGCCAAGGTGTTGCTATGCTGATTAATGTGATATAATTATAATAATACATTGCATCTTTTGATACAATGTTCCATAAGTCAGTACGTTTTGTAGATGGTTGCCAGTGTGTTGCTATGCAGTTGATAAGGTGTTCCAAGTGGTTGCCAAGGTGTTGCTATGCTGAATAATGCGATAGAATAATACTAATACACTACATATGTTGATACAT
>CAIGQQ010031559.1:46814-62208 GCA_903798035.1 Danio albolineatus
AAATTACATTTAACTGTAACATATGCTGGATGTGTCTGTATTTTAAAGTTGCATTGTGAAAATAACTGCACGTTTTACAGTGAACATATACAATACTGTAAATATAGAGCAAGATAAATGGTGCTGTAAGTGTAAACACAGTATTCTTGCTGTAATTGATTTACTGTAAGTTACTGGTGCCAGTAAGTTACTGTAGATTCTACAGGAAATTGTTAACAGTGTAATGTTCAATAATATTTATAATATTAAACTTAAATATAATTCTTTTCATTATAATACTCTTTTCGTAATAATAATGTCCAATAATATTTGATAATATTTAACTTGAATAGAAACTTTTCATAATAATATTCTTTTCATAATTATAATAATATTCAATACTATTTAATAATGTTCATCTCGAATATAAGTGTTTTCATAATAATAAAATAGTATTTAAAGAGCAAAAATGTGCACATCCAGTCACAATTGCTGATTATGCACTGTGCAACATGCCTCTAAATAAAGGTTTTGAAGATTTGTGAATTGTCTGTGGACAGTAAAAATATAACTGCATACATACAACTGCATACACCCATGCAAAAAAGAATATGAGGATTTTTGCAAACATGCACATACATGTAGCATGCATAACACTCGCATATATACACTCAAGCTTCTATATGCACATTTAAAACATATATATATATAGGGCTGTCTAAAAATTAATCGTGATTAATCACATCCAAAATAAAAGTTTGTTTTGACATAGTATGTGTGTGTGTTATATATATTTATTATGTATATGTGATAAACACATTCATAGAAGCCAAAACTATAGATAAAAAAGTTACATCAAAGTAGTTACATCATATTCAAATGTAAAATTTGTGTCATACACATATTTTTTAGATATCTAAATATAAACCAACATTTTATCAAGTATATGCATTTGTGTATTTATATATCATAAAATAAATATAGACAGTACACCACACTCCCCCCGGTCGCAAGAGTGGCCTGAGGTTCATTAACTGTACCGGACAAAAATACTGTTTCAGTCCGCCCCTGCTTAAACAATCTAGTACAGAGATGCCCAAACTAGGGCCCGCGGGCCAAAGTGAGACCATGGTAACCTTTGATTTGGCCCGCCATCCCATCTGAGAATGCTTTAGAGATTGTCATTTCAAATTTAATGTACCCTTTTACTTGTTTATTTTAATGTTAAGCTACAGAAAAGCTATCTGAAATTAAATGTTTCAATTTAAATGATGTAAATGTAATAATATTTAGTTTAAAATGTGCATACGATGCATAGAGGACAATGCAGAGACTTTGGTGAGTGAATCAAGTCAATGGCAGATTCTGCTTGACTAGAGTATTCAGCATTGAACTCCACTGTTTTATAAATATGATTGTTTGTTTTTATTGGAATAACTTTGAATTGTATTAACTTGCGCAGTTTAACTTTTTAAAGTAAAGTTTTTCCATTTTTTTATTATGATAAAATAATATGAAGTATTTATTTTAGCAAAATTGAAGAAATGTTTTGGGTACGTAAGCTATTTTGAACTTTAATAAAATATATTTTCAAGTATTATGCCTAAAAGGAAGGGTAAATAAAGTTAAAATTTAATCCAGAAAGCAGGTAAGACAAAAACAGAAGCCAAAAAAATTCTAATAAACAAGTAAATGTGGTAAAATGTGGTAAAATATGAAAATGTGGAAAAAATCAGGCAGCCGTGAGGGCTTTTGTTTTCATGCATGGCTTTTGAAAACACTGTCGGTTGGGTTAAGGGAAGAATGTGGGCGGGTCAATCTGTGCTTTTGTTTAGGTTTCCATCTACACTCGAAAACGCAATCTCAAATGACTGAAACCAACACATTCCTAAAAAAATAATATGAAGTAGGAAATTACCCATGGCAACTTTAATGTAAAATAGTACGGTATAGTTACCTTCGGCCCACGGCGATCAATGATATTTGGTATTTGGCCCTTCATACGAAAAAATTTGGGCATTCCTGATCTAGTTTGACAAAACAATGACTAAGTATCCATCTATCTGACGATTAACTATCAGACAGCTATCTTAAGCATTACCAGAGCACACCGTAACACATGTAAAAACCAAAACACACATTAATAAAATATACACATCTCCTGAAAGATTTATTATTAAGAAAACCTGAAAACTCTGTCATAATATTGAAATGGCGTTCTTTTAAAGTGTTAAGCAGTAGAAACATCCATGCATACATTAAACACACATTCAAACATGCATTCAAGTGCACACACTGATGCATTAAAAACTGTATGTGCACTTATAGGTACACACATACCAATGCAAAGGTATGCATACAAGTATATGCATCCACACAAATATGCAACAATAAAGCTAATGCATGCATACACAAGCAATAACCAAATGCACACATACATTCACACATAAATCCATGCATAAAAAACAGGTAAGAGCGTTCCCAAGTCTGCAAATACAGCATGCGTGTACACACATTAAAAATAGTACTAATGATATATGAGCTAATGATGTTTTTATACCCAACCCTAAACCTAACCTTCGCAGAAATCATCCTGCGTCTTAATTTTCATTATTTAGCATGTTAATTAAGCATTATTCCCTCACGGGAGCCATTGTTTAGTCTTCAGGATGCAGGTGATTTCAGGTTTTACTATTAGTCTGGAGAGATTTAGTCCCTACAATATAAACAAAAGCTGAGCACACGCACAAACGCCAGACACACACATCAACGCCGCCAGTCACACAACGCACGGAGCACTCTAAGTGTGTCAGAGGGTTGGGTTTCAGTGGATTTGGAGGTTGAAGGTTTCTGTGTAACATTCTCTTCCCTAATCCACCTATAGTTTAAGCCAGTCAGGGGTCAGGATGTGTTCGCGTGCTCGAATGCGCGCATGCATGTGTGTGTGCAGATGTTGCAGTAGGGTCAGACGATGATGTCTGATTTGAAGGAACAGACAGCTGGAGCAGTATAAGTGAGGATTTCTCTCGAATAACATAAAAGAGGGGGAGGAGAAAAGAAACAACGGATTAAACGAGAGATATATGTGTGTGTGCATCTTGAGGAAATAGATTTGAGTGGGCTGTAAGAGCAGAGCTGTAATGTGATCCTGGGGGAAGAGGGTAACTTTAAACCGCTGTCCTAATAGAGTCAGACGACAGAACAGAATTAGTGCGCTACAATCTGTGTCTGAAAGGATTAAGATATACAATATACACATTAAGATGAATAACTAGTCAGACTGAATGACCTCAAATGCATGAATTTTGTTTGAGGCACTTAGTAGCAATTAAACGATACGATGCGATTCAGCTGCAAAGCATTGCACATCACATACTGGAACTGATCAGAATCAGGAAGAGCTCAGACAGAGTCATACACAGTGTGATAAGCAGTGAAGTACTTACACAAACACTCGGGACCTGAGAATAATATAAACAATAGGGCTGTCAAAATTAGCACGTTAACGCAAGCGATTAATTTGAAATATTTAACGCGTAAAAAAAAACGCATTTAATGCAGTGGCAGTTTTTTTTATTTCCTGTTGTGGCCGACGTGTGTTCAGGGCTGGTGCGTCCACAGAGGCGACCTAGGCGGCCGACAAGGGCGGCAGAACAGTGAGCGAACCCCCCGGTCCTCACTTTAATCCGCGACACCTACCCCCTTCCTCCCGGTCCTCACGTTCATCCGCGAACTGGTCACTTTCTTTTTCACTTTCGGGTTGAGAGCGGTGTGATCACCGTTCGCCTAGAGCACCAGTTCAGCTTGCTCCGGCCCTGCGTGTGTTTAATGAGCAAAGGAATATGGATAAAGGATAATATGGATCCATGTAAATGTACTCAGTGAAAGTGCCAGATGATGTCACAAGCTGTCAAAGACAGCCCATTCCTCTCTGAGTTGATTCCAAGCACCCTCAAATGTTTCATTAAGTTTGACGTGTTTCACCCCTACACGCAACTTTAGTAAAGCGTCTGCTTCACGTTGCTGTATCAGAATCCTTGCTTGAGAAATACAGTCATACTTTAAGAACCGTAGTCGTGCGTGGTGATGATCTGAAGGGAGTGCGCTGTACTGCACGTGCTCTCTCTCTCTGTCTGTGTGTGTGTGTGTGCGTGCGTGTGTGTCGTCACCCGATAATGTCAATAGATTGGTCTTAGCAACTAGCTAAATGTTAAGGAGGACTAAGCAAAATTGTTTTTACTTTATAATTAATGTTCTCAACTCGCAAAACAACTTTACAATGAATACAATTGTTTGTATTCAATACTTTATTATTATTATTTTCCAATTTCCATATTTGCAATGCCTGTATTTTGGATTTTTTTTTGTAGTTCACTTAGAATCCAACATGGAAATAATTTAGTTTGTTATTGGCATTGATTGTTTTAAAATTCAAATGGCACTTACATGCCTGTGTTTTTATTTCTGTAATAAATACGGCTTTTCATGATTAATCATGATTAAATCACAAACAAAAGTGTGATTAATTAGTTAATTTTTTTAAGAAATTGACAGCCCTAAAAAACAATAAAAAACTAATAAGCATCTGCGTCACACTAGCCACGATGGATTAAATCATCTTGCTTTTAGCTCTGTGAAATATGCGAAGTTCGCCCAACTTTGAAATGATTTTGAGGCGAAGGAGGAGGAGGGAAGGGGCCGTCATCGCAGCTTGTGCCTATGGTTTATATATGGTGTCCTCAACTGACTCATCTCCTCACATGGCAAGAAGGCAGGTAACTTCTGCCGTCGACCACTGACCACTTACCTCCTCCATGTTTCCTCTGTTGTTGTTGTTTACCGCGTCGGCGTCTCCACACACGTTCTACCTTCTACTATGTTATTAAACTGGGGAAGTACCACATTGCTGCAAGTTAATGGCATACAAAGCAGAACGCCTCAATAAATCCGATCTGCCTGTTCACATGAAAGTCGCATCGTCACATATTTCATTTATATCTGATTTATTTCCACATATGAAGGAGGCCTGAAACCCATCTCTGAATATCCCAATGCATGTGCTTTTTCCGGTGATTGAACAGATCCGATCTGTGGCACATATAACTGGCAGTGTAAGCGGGGCCATAGTGTAAAGCCCCGGTCAGATCACACGAAACAATATAAACTAAAACTGTTGCACATCGCGTGCATAAATCATGGCATGGTAATTACATTAAGATGCCTAGTGGTTTAAAAAAGCCTAGATTAAAAGAAGATGGCAAAATGAGAACTTTTCTGCCAGAAACTATAGTAAAAAAACTTGTCAATAAGAGTTAAAAAAAAAAAAAGTAAACCCTGCGAACATATTAAAGGTATGTAAGTTTGACACCCAGTGGTTGAACTAGGTATTGCACTCCTGGATCAAAACAAATGTAAGTGCAGGTTGCCAGATTGAGGACAGGAGCGAGTGATTTAAACCGTGTTCTATATAAAAGCAACGGCACCTGATAGAAGGAATATTCTCCATATTAAAAAGAGTTTTTGTCCGAACCAACACCTCAAATTGATATATTAGAAACGGCTTCTATTTCTCACAGCTGAACAACAGAAAACTGACAATGATAGCCTCAGGTACACCTCATGTGCTTTATTCAGTGTTAAATTCTATCAATGTGAGTCCGAATGCCATTTTACATGACATTTATTGCCATGTACTGAAAGCAGCAGCAAATAGTTCACCTCAGACTTTGAAAATAAAGTTAAACTAAACATATGAGTGATTCAGCATCTACATTTAATAATGTTAAAGAGGGTTAATATGTATTAAATAGATTATTAACCTTAGCATTTTGTGAGTGAGTGCATATTCTGTGCTTCTAAATGGCTGCATTTAAATTTCTGTCGTGTTTCGTCTGGTGCAAACAGCCAAATTGCTCATGCATACCTGCATATTGTAACGGCTGCGTAATGTTTAATGTACAGTGTATACAAATGTCATGTCCCCTTTAAGATGACTTTAACTATGGTTGTTTCACCTTTTGCATGGAAGCGCGCATGCGCGGGAGCTCGGTTCAGTTCAAGCGAGCTCTGTGGAGAAGTGTGATGGTCGGTCTATCGCTGTTTAATTCTTTTGATAATAGCACCTTTTATTTTGCGATGGATGTTTGAGGTTTTTTTCATTTGCTTTTGCCCACTCCTTGTCGTTGACTGGCATGTGTGTAGTCGACAACATTTGGGAGAAACGCATAAAGGCTAAGAAGCAGAGCTATATAGTTTCTGTCTCCTATTTTTTTTTTTCATTTTCCTCTGGGTAAACCCTGAGACACCTGGTACCCGTCACAATATCTCGTCACGAAGTGTGTTGTTAGGACACAGGGTTACAATGTAACTTGCTCACCTATTGTTTACGCTCGTAATGTTTATATCATTTGCTAATTAATAACCTCTTGTGGAACTGAGGTGCCGTTTACACTAATGCGTTTTCGTTTCAAAACGCATAAGTTTTGCTACGGTTACGCCATCCGTCCACACTACGCCGGAGTTTTCGAAAGGAGACGTCTGAAAACAGAGGTGTGGCTGCTGAGATTCGCTTCTCGTATGGGGCTTTTGGGCCATTGCGTTTCCTTCCCTTATTCGTCAAGCCCCTATCACATGACTATAACGCCACCAGAAGACGACAGACCAGCCTTCACTGTAAACAACATGGACAGAAATGGGAGCGTTGTTTGCACTATTGTCCGTTTTAGGCGCCATTGTGCAGTTAAACTCTGCCTTTACTACAACAGCTGCATATATTTGCAAGAGGCAAGCTACTGTTCGAGCACTCGCTAATCGCTCGCGTTTCAAGCGGTGTAAGCCCTATTCAGAATGCCGAGCAAGACACATGCTTCCTGTTTATACTTGAACGCGCATGCCCAGAGTGCGCGAATGGTCATGTGATATACGTTTTTGGTGGAGTAGTGTGGACGGAGATATGTTCAGAAACGCTGGGTGAAACGCTAGTGTGGACGCGGATCGTTTTCCTGCTAAAACGCCGTTTTAAAACTAAAACGCACTAGTGTAAACGGGGCCTGAGTCTGCCTCATTTCGGAGTCTGCTACTGTCCACCCGAGGTCGCATTTCGGGCGCTGGTGCGTGCTTTTTAGAGCCTTGCTAAATGAATGAATGAATGAAATGTTTTCAACCAAGGCAACCTGGGGTGCTGAAATATAATTGGCTAAACTGGCAGTGGGCGGGTTAAAGAGACCAAAACAAAGACAGCCGTTCTGGCACGGAAAACACATTTTTCAAAGCAGAATATTTGACTTCAGCATTGTTTTTCAGATACAAGAATGTTCACTGAGCATGTTTCTGAAATATCTGCAAACATATTATGGTGTTTTTATGCTTTAGAAGAGTCAAAAACTTGCAGCACCTTTAAATACAGGAATGGAGAAAAGAGCACTCTTATATTATCAGCTGTCAGTCAGCGCCCGCTCTTTTTTTTCCCAATCATTGCATCTTTGCAATGTACATTATAAACGCAGTCAATCGAATCGAGTCACGTTTAAAAGATGATGTACTGTAAGCAGGTCATCAAAATAAATCAGATATAGTCACCACATCGGATCTGACCATCAAGATCTGCAGTGTAAATGACGCCTATTTCTCAATCACACAGACGAGGTGAATTTGAGTAAATCTAGATTCACAGCTTCAGCATCTCGAAGACGCTTCATCATTTCACCGCCTCTCTTTATTCCCGCTCTGTCTTTCTCTTACATGCACGCACTTTGTTTTATCTCCCCTTTAATATATTTTTTATTCTCTGTGTGCCTGGCTTCATAAATCAGATGATGTATTTCCCAAGATGCACCGTGCTGTACGAGCTACTCTTATGAGGCGTGCTTGTGCGTGTGTGTGTGTGTGTGTGAACATCTTTATTAAGCAGCATTTGTGTATGTCGTGGGTCCTGGGAGACGGAGAACAAAAAGGAGCCGAGCGTTTATTCTCTTTCCAAGTGTGTGCATGTGATATTATTGACACGCGCAAATACATGCTGAATAGACAGATTCAAAGCCGTCACACCCGAGCGCGCGCTATAGTTAGATGACGATCGTCTGCGTGATTTCGTAAAGCGAGATGATAGAATTGACCCAGATTTTTAATGATGTGTGTGAGTGCGTGTAGCAGGAGTTCTCGCTCGCACATCCACACTCCCTGCAGTCTCTGCTTTTAATAAAAGCCCACCAGTTCCTCGCTGTAGTTTTACCACAACAGGCGCATGTGTGAGTTTACAATCTCTCATTTTTATGTGTGTGTGTCTGCATGAGGAAATCACACAAACACACGCTTTATGTTTTTGTCAATCCGTCAGTTTCTATCTCTGGCATATCACTCACTTTTCCCCACACAAATACTGTCTGCCTTGTGAAAAAGAAAAAGGTTTGTACTCTGAATGTGAACTAAATATGTAATATATATATATTATATAATACAATTTAAAACATAATAGTTTAAATAACTAGTTTCTTTTGTCTTTGCCATGATGACAGCACATAATATTTTACTAGATATTTTTCAGGATGCTAGAATTCAGCTTAAAGTGACATTTAAAGGCTTCATTCATCCATATTCCTTCGACTTAGTCACTTTATTAATTATAGCGAAATGAACCGCCAACTTATCCAGCATATGTTTTACACAGCGGATGCCCTTCCAGTCGCAACCCAGTACTGGGAAACATCCATAAATAATTCACCTATAGTTCATGTGTTTGGACTGTGGGGGAAACCGGAGCACCCGGAGGAAACCACACCAACACGGAGAGAACATGCAAACTCCACACAGAAATGCCAACTGACCCAGCCAGGATTCGAACCAGGGACTTTCTTGCTGTGAGGCGACAGTGCTAACCAATGAGTCACAGCGTCGCCCACATTTAAAGACTTTTAAAGACATTTAAAGAAATTACGATAAGTAGACTACTGTAGTTAGGCTAATTAGGCAAGTCACTGGACAACAGTTGAAAAACAATTTCTTTAGAGGGCTACTAATATTGACCTTAAATTATTATTATTATTATTATTTTAAAGAAATCTTTCTTTAAAAATATTATAGAGAATAGTGTGAAAGTTTCCTTGCTTTATTAAACTTCACCTGGGAAATATTTGAAAAAGAATTACAATTTGAGTGGAGGGCTAAAAACTTACTCATTGCCAAGCACACTTGATGACAAATGGACTTGAGTACATATACGCATTATATTATATTATATTATATTATATTATATTATATTATATTATATTATATTATATTATATTATATGGCGCCACGGTGGTCTAGTGGGTAGCACGATCGTCTCACAGCAAGAAGGTTGCTGGTTCGAGCCTCGGCTGGGTCAGTTGGCATTTCTGTGTGGAGTTTGTATGTTCTCCCCGTGGTTGCGTGGGTTTCCTCCGGGTGCTCCGGTTTCCCCCACAAGTCCAAAGACATGTGGTACAGGTGAATTGGGTAAGCTAAATTGTCCATAGTGTGTGTTTGTGAGTGAGTGTGTATAGATGTTTCCCAGAGATGGGTTGCAGCTGGAAGGGCATCCGCTGCGTAAGACAAATGCTGGATAAGTTGGCGGTTCATTCCGCTGTGGCGACCCCGGATTAATAAAGGGACTAAGCCGAAAAGAAAAGGAATGAATGAATTATATTATATTATATTATATTATATTATATTATATTATATTATATTATATTATATTATATTATATTATATTATATTATATTACATTACATTATATTATATTATATTATATTATATTATAATAACATACAAATGAACATATATTACATTTCAAATATATAGTAAAAGGTGATTTGACCATCTCACTGTCTGCGTTTTTGTTCATGACAAAATTGTAAGAAGTAAATAAGTTTCATCCTGCGTCAGAAATGTGATAAGATAATTTGGACTTTATTTTGATATTCTGCATTTTTTTGTGGCAGGAGGAAAATAATTGTGATGTAACCTTAGATTTATAGGAAACAATGTCGGAATTGCACAATGTAAACAATGTTATTATTATTATTAATTCTTTTTTTTATATTTGTCACAACAAATGTGTAGTTTACATTTTGCAATTTTTATTAAAAATTTCAGTTTTGGGAGATGTAAGCTTAAAATACAGAGAAAAAAGTCAGTTTTGTGAAATATAAACTCAAAATACGGAGAAAAAAGGTCAGTTTTGTGAGATTTAAACTCAAAATACAGAGAAAAAAGTCAGTTTTGTGAGATATAGACTCAAAATTCAGATAAAAAGGTCATTTTTGTGAGACGTAAACTCAAAATACAGAGAAAAAAGGTCAGTTGTGTGAGATGTAAACTCAAAATTCTTAAAGAACATCAGTTTTGTGAGATTCAAACTCAAAATACAGAGAATAAAAGTCAGTTTTGTGAGATTTAAACTCAAAATACAGAGAAAAAAAGTCAGTTTTGTGAGATATAGACTCAAAATTCTGATAAAAAGGTCAGTTTTGTGAGATTCAACCTCAAAATACAGAGAAAAAAGGCCAGTTTTGTGAGATTTAAACTCAAAATACAGAGAAAAAAGTCAGTTTTGTGAGATATAGACTCAAAATTCAGATAAAAAGGTCATTTTTGTGAGATGTAAACTCAAAATACAGAGAAAAGAGGTCATTTTTGTGAGATATAAACTCAAATTGCAGAGAAAAAAGGTCAGTTGCGTGAGATGTAAACTCAAAATTAAAAGAAAAATGGTCATTGTGAGATATAGACTCAAAATTCAGATAAAAAGGTCAGTTTTGTGATGTGTAAACTCAAAATACAGAGAAAAAAGGTCATTTTTGTGAGATGTAAAGTCAAAATTCTGAAAGAACATCAGCTTTGGGAGATATAAACTCAAAATGAAAAGAAAAATGGTCAGTTTTGTGAGATGTAAACTCAAAGTTTGAAGGAAGAAAAGTCAACGTCGATGTAAACTCAAATTACAATAACACAAAATCAAAATTGCATCCCAAACAATCAAACCTCCTTCACCAATGTCTCTTTCTCTGTCTTTTCTCTGCAGGAGAACCCATACCTGTGCAGTGATGAATGTGACGCCTCTAACCCCGACCTGGCACACCCACCGCAGCTGATGCAGGACCGCGAGCGCAGCGGCCTCATCACATACTGGCAGACGGTGACGTGGCGCCGCTATCCCCAACCCCTCCAGGCCAACATCACCCTATCCTGGAACAAAACCCTGGAGCTCACTGACGACATCCAGATCACCTTTGAGTACGGCCGACCCACCGTCATGGTGCTGGAGAAATCACTGAATTTCGGCCGCACGTGGCAGCCGTATCAGTACTATGCGGACGATTGTGTTGATGCATTTAATATGCCAGCAGGACGTGTGCGAGATCTGAACGCCGCTAACGCTATGCGTGTCATCTGCACGGAGCAATATTCACGCTGGGTAGGCTCTAAGAACGAGAAGGTGGTTCGTTTCGAGGTGCGCTCGCGATTCGCTATTTTCGCCGGTCCGCGGCTGCTCAACATGGAGGGCTTGTACACGCGGATGGAGAGCATGAAGGGTTTACGAGATTTCTTCAGCTTCACCAGTCTCAGGCTGCGGCTCCTCAGGCCGGCGCTAGGAGGAACGTATGTGCAGAGGGACAACCTGCTTAAATACTTCTACGCCATTTCTAACGTGGAGGTGCTAGCCAGGTGAGATCCAGTTTCTAAAACATGACTTATGTTTAGTTTTTATTGTTAAAACTATGCTTGAAAAAGAATCGCAACAACAGTGAGGAATCGATTCTTGGATTTGAGTCCATTGATTACAGAATTAGGAATCGGAATTGAGATTTGGAATTCATCCCAAATCTCATTGCCCTTTTTTGGAATGTCTGTAGAAATAAATGGAATGAATACAAATCTAAAATCCATTGGAAATGTTGGAATGAATCAAATTCAAACATTTTGGAATTGATCGCAACTCCTGTTTCAAGAATGTCCTCTGTACAAATATTGGAATAAATCCATATCTAACATTTTGGAATTGATCGCAAATTGTGATTGCCAGTTCTGGAATAATTCAATTTAAAAAGTTTGGAATCAATCCCAATTTCAATTCTTATTTTAGGAATTTTGTATATAGAATTTTTGTCATCTGTAGGAATTTTGCAATGGATCAAAATCAAACATTTTGGAATTGATCCCAATTTCAATTCCTATTTTAGGAATTTCATATGTAGAAATATTGGAATGGATCCAAAAATAACACTTTGGAATTAATTGCAATTCTGATTGCTACTTCTGAGATTATCAAAATAAAAACTTTTGGAATTATCAGGAATATTTCAGGAATTTTGCATGTAGAAATTTTGGCATTAATCCCAATTCCAATTACTACTTCTGGAATGTAATCTGTAGGAATTTTGTAATATTTAAAAACTAAAAATATCTAGAATCAACTCCAATTTTGATTCCTATTTCCTATTATTTTTCCTATTTGATTTGAATCTCTCTTCTGGAATGTTGTCTGTAGAAATTTGGGATTGGATCAGAATCAAACATTTTGGAATTGGATCTAAAATTTTATGGAATGTATTCATTCCAATTTTTATATCCAAGATTTAAAAATTTCTACAGACAATTCTAATTGCCATTTCTGGAATGATCAAAATCAAACATTTTGGAATCAGACCCAATTTCAATCCCTATTTCAGGAGTTTTGGAATTGGTCCCAATTTTGATTCCTACTTATGGAATGTTGCCTGTAGGAATTTTGGAATCGTTTAAAACAAATAATTAAAAGAAAAAAGTTGGAATCAATGCCAATTTCAATTCCTACTTCAGGAATTTCTTATGAAGAGATTTTGAAATTAATCTCAATTCCAATGACTACTTCTGGAATGTCGTCTGTAGGAATTTTAGAATCATTTAAAACTAAAAAATATTTGGAATCAATCTCCATTTAGAATCCTATTTCAGGAATTTTGTATATAGAAATGTTGGAGTAGATCCTAAATTCTGATTCCTACTTCTGGAATGTCGCCTCTAGAAATATTGGAATGGATCCAAATCTAAAAATTTGGAATTGATTAGAATTTCGATTCCTATTTCAGGAATTTTTTATATACAGAAATTTTGGAATAGTTTAAAACAAAAAATTATTGGAATCAATCCCAATTTCAATTGCTGTTTCGGGAATTCTGTATTTAGAAATTTTGGAATTAATCCCAATTCCAATTACCATTCTGGAATGTCAACTGGAATTTTCAAATCATTTAACACACAAAATTTGTGTTAAAAATCAATCCATTCAATTACTATTTCAAGATGATTTTTATGTAGAGATTTTGAAACTGATCTGAAATTTGATTTTGATCTCAAATTTTGGAATGGATCACAATTCTGATGGCCACTTATAGAATGAATTAAAAAAATAATTTAATCAATCCCAATTTCAATTCCTATTTCAGGAGTTTCTAATGTAGAAATTTTGGCATTGATTCGAAATTTAATTCCTTCCTCTGGAATGTCATCCATAGGATTTTTAGAATGCATCAAAAAATAATTATTTGAAATTGATCCCAATTCTGATAACCACTTCTGGAATGTCTGGAACAATGTTTGGAATAATAAAAAAAATTGAATAAATTCCTATATCAGTGATTTTTAATATAGAAATGATGTGATTTAATCCAAATTTGATTCCTACGTCTGAAATGGCATCTGTAGGAATTTTGAAATTTATATTAAAAAAAATTATGGAATCAATCAAAATTCCAACTCCTGTTTCTAAAATTTAGTGTAAGAATTTTGAAATAGATCAAAATCCAAATTTTTTCAATCAATCCAAATTCTGATTCCTTCTTCTGGAATGTCTTATGTAAACATTTTTGAATCGATCAAAATTCTGATCGATCAATTCTGATTCCTACAACTGCAAACAATGAACTTGATTCCAAGAATCGATTCATCACTGTTGTTGTGATTCTTTTTGATTCTTTATAATCAAACCCTGCAGTAAATAAGATAAAAGGAAGCAAGAAATGCATTTGTGCACAACTGCCACTAAAATAATAGCATTACAATACTAAAATGCAGTAGGAGCAGGCAGTTTATCAATCACAGGGTAGATGCCACAGTAATAAAAGGTGGCAGGCATTCAGCACTATTCAGAAAGATAGATACAGTAAAAGCTGATATTTATTTAAAACACAAATAAGATTAAACCCTTATCTTTATGCATCTGCTATGTTTTTATGTCCTCTTTTATGTACTTTTTATGTGAAGCTCAAACCCTTCTGTTGTGGACTATAATTCAGTTTCATGTAATACTAAAGCTCGCTATTTATAATGCACAACCAACACCATTTGTGTATCATAAATTACGTCATACGAAACAAACACCATTAACTTCAATGAAGAATGAAAGCTAATAATCAGCAATAGGCATTTATACTGTGTATTATTTGTATATTGCAGCATAACAAACAATAACCAACACATTTGAATCGTGTTTTAAATAAGGCTGGGAGTCAATTAAAAAAAAAGAATCGATTCTTGGGAGTTGAAAACCAAGAGTCAATTCCAAAGTTCAGAATCAATTCCGTAAGAAGAATCGACTCTTCTGTTTAACTCATAAATTGATTCTCTTGCCACTAATGATCAGAAATCACTTTCTAATTGTGATCATTCCCAGAAACAGATATTGTCAATTGAATCAATGGTCCAAAAAACATATTTATAATTCACTTCTACATTGTGTATCTATAATCGTAAACATTAAAGATGCACAATGTAGAAGTGAATCATGAATATGCCTTTTGAACCACTTCATTGCAGCAATAAACATAATTTGTTTGTGGAAATGATCATGATTATCAAGGGACTTCTGATAATTATAAGCAAGAGAGAGTCAATATATGAGTTAGTTCTTTTAAACAGAATAAAGGAGTTGATTCGTCTTACAGAATTGATTCTGAGCTTTGACTCTTTGTTCTCAACTCCTCAGAATTGATTCTTTTTTAATTGACTCCCAAATCTGGTTAAAGCATGATTTAAATGATAGCCACACAGCAGATCTGGCTCAGCCAATGGCGTGAGTTTGGAGGTGGGACTGTTAGTTTGACTGACAGGTCGGGGAAGGGATTATTGTTGATTGCTTTATTCATTTGGCGAATTAGAGCAGTACACACTTCAATTACATAATTTACCTTTCACTCAGTGTTACATCATTGGAGCCTTTCTCTTGTGCAGTTTGTCCAGATACTCATTTCAGAAAGTAGCACAGGAAAATTCATTCATTCATTCATTCATTCATTTTCTTTTCGGCTTAGTCCCTTTATTAATCCGGGGTCGCCACAGCGGAATGAACCGCCAACTTATCCAGCATTTGTTTTACGCAGCGGATGCCCTTCCAGCCACAACCCATCTCTGGGAAACACAT
>CAIGQQ010031559.1:62218-78325 GCA_903798035.1 Danio albolineatus
ACGCAGCGGATGCCCTTCCAGCCACAACCCATCTCTGGGAAACACATTCATACATTCTCATTCACACACATACACTATGGACAATTTAGCTTACCCAATTCACCTGTACCGCATGTCTTTGGACTGTGGGGGAAACCGGAGCACCCGGAGGAAACCCACGCAACCACGGGGAGAACATGCAAACTCCACACAGAAATGCCAACTGGCCCAACCGGGTCCTGCCCCAACCGGGGATCGAACCAGCGACCTTCTTGCTGTGAGGCAAACGTGCTACTCACGCGCCACCGTGGCGCCCTATAATAATAATAATAATAATAATAATAATAATAATAATAATAATAATAATAATAATAATAATAATAATAATAATGATATTTGTAATAATAATAGTTTTCATTATCTATATTATTTTAACCGTGTTATACGACCTGTTGTATTAAATTCAAAATAAATGACCATCGTAGTTTCCGCAACCTTCGTTCTTCCATAGTGGGGCGCTACACTAAAAATCATTCCCACCACCGCTACATTACAGCTTCCCATTCAAAACTTTTTTTACTATAGTAAAAAAGTTATAATAAAAGTTATAATCCCTCCAAAACGTATTAAAATATAAGTGAATTATAACAGAGTGAACTTTTCTGTAATCGTAATAGTGCGTTATATGTTTAACTCTTTAAGGTAACATGCTGATTGACTAGCTACGTCTCCACCCAGCTATTTTTATTCGCATTTTGGATATGCGTATAAAAAACAGTTGATGGAAACGCCATGATGCGCATAAATTTTGAAAATGCGCATTAATAAAAATGTATGCGCATAACTGAGGTGGATAAACTTTTTATTCGATAAGAAAAGATGCGCATAAACTGCGACGGAAACACTTTTACCGCATAAATTCCAGTATGCGCATTAAAAAAAGGTCATGTGATTTTGTTCTAAGAAATCATGTGATGATGAAAATGTGTGTGAATGGACAAAGCAGCAGGCTGAGCACATCGTAAAACATCTGAAATGTTGTTTTGGTCATTCTAAAACACCTTACCGTTTCAGTATTAGTGTTATTATATTATTAATGACCTCCAGAATCAAGAGCGTCTGTGCTCCACGTCTGACACCTTCAAACGCCACCGCGTGTTCACTGCGTGTCAGGATTGCCTTCTGAGGCACAAGTCATTTATTAAATGAAGAAAAGATTCACACAGCCTCTCCTGCTGCAGCAAATTATGTTTTTACTGTTGATATTTGGCGCCAGCTAATCAGGAAGTGATGATTTTGTCTGCTTTGACTCGTTGGATGGAAACGTTGCTTTATTCGCACGTCTTTTATGCCATAATCCAGTTTTACGCATAAAGTTCATTCGCATTTTTGGATAGAAACATAGCTACTGACTGACTGACATGGTTGTGTGATGCGTGAGGCCAGCAAACACAATGTAGCTTTTCAGTTATGATTGTTATCTTCCAAGTATTGACTTTCGTAATATACATACCAATCATAGACTAATTCAAAATGTGCAATTAATAATAATAATACTATATTTAAATGATGAAAAAGAAAGAATATATTTTTGCATATATAAAGAAAATATATACTTGCTTAATTACCCTAACCTGTATAGTTAACCTAATTAACCTAGTTAAGCCTTTAAATGTCACTTTAAGTTGTATAGAAGTGTCACGGTTCGTTGATGAGACAAATAAAAAAAGGTAGGATTCAAGTGCATTTAATGAACAAATAATCGTGCAGATAACAGAAAAAGAACAAGACATCCAAAAATCAAAGTATCAAAAGAACAAAAATAAACAAACAAGATACTAAGGCAAGATACCCAACACATGAACAACATACCATACAAAAACAAACGACTCAGTAACAACAAAAGTGTGCAGGATGTATATATAGTCCAAACAGTCAACAGTGACAGGATTCAGCTGTGTGTGTGATCAGTGGAAGTGAAACCTGGTGTATGTGTAGCAGAATGAAGGGATTTGTAGTTCATGATTGAATTGTAGTTCACCAGCAATCTCTGCAGTCCTCGATCGCTGGTGAACATGACAAGAAGTGTCTTGAAAAATATCTAGTCAAATATTATTTACTGTCATCATGGCGAAGATAAAAGAAATCAGTGATTAGAGATGAGTTATTAAAACTATTATGTTTAGAAATGTGTTGAAAAAATCAGTTAAACAGAAATTGGGGAAAATAAACGGGGGCTAATACTTCAGGGGGGCTAATACTTCTGACTTCGACTGTGTAAGTATATATCCACATTTTAATTCAACCCTTTAACACAACACCTTCATACAGAAATAATTATTGTTTGTTGACTTGCTCTGCATTAGCTGATGACTAATCTACCCCATGCTATCATTGTGAGATAAGCGACTCTACTGAGTCAGGCCAGTTATTACCTATAAACATTTGGAGCAGCTCATCTAATCAGATTGTTATTATTGGGACAAACATATGCTTGTTATCATAAGGCGTGTTATCATTACCAATAACTATTCTAACTATCAGGAGGCACACAAACGATGTGCAATAATGCTCAAGTCATTACTTGTTCGGAAATTGACTGTCATAATAGTATAAATGAGACACTGGGGCCTGGTACAGATCTGGGCTATAACTGCAATGACTGACAGATGGTTAACAAAAACTCTTTAATACCTGTCCAACAAATGACTTCACCATTATAGGAATAGCTCATCACTGGCAAAAATAAAAACTTTCATCATTTACAAACAGTATTTGATTCATACATGCATAGATATCGATAGATAACAGATAGATAAGATATTGTGCAATAGTGTATACTACTCATTCATTCATTCATTCATTCATTTTCTTTTGGCTTAGTCCCTTTATTCATCAGGGGTCACCACAGTGGAATGAACCGCCAACTTATCCAGCATGTGTTTTACAAAGTGGATACCCTTCCAGCTGCAACCCAGTAATGGGAAACACCCATACACTCTCACACACACTGAAACTCCACACTGAAACGCCATCTGACCCAGCCGGGACTCAAACCAGCAACATTCTTGCTGTGAGGCAACAATGCTAACCACTGAGCCACCATGTCACCCTCTTGTTATTTGAAGTAATGGAAATACTATATTATTGATATTATTCATTCATTCATTAATTTTCTTTTCAGCTTAGTTCCTTTATTAATCTGGGGTCACCACAGCGAAATGAACCGCCAACTTATCCAGCATATGTTTTACGCAGCGAATACCAGCGAATACCAGCTGCAACCCATCACTGGGAAACTATTGATATTATATTTAAGAATAATAGGAGTATGAGTGTGCATTTGTGTTTGGGTGTCTGTGTGTGTTTATATGTATGCATGTGTGTGTATAAATATATGTATATACACACTAAACTAAACTAAAAAGTATGCATATATAAATTGAAATAATGCATTTTTATATAATGTGTGCGTCAAAAACAATAATGTGTGTATTAAATCCAATAAAAAAAAAGTCAACACTAAATTTCCACAGTTGTAAAGTTTCAGACTTAATTAAAGAGAAGTAAATAAGTCAAATTACACTAATAAACATTAATAAAATGATTGAAAATTTCATTTTCTTTCGGGCTTAGTCGCTTTATTGATGCAGCGGATGCCCTTCCAGCTGCAACCCATCACTGGGAAACACCCATACACACTCATTCACACATAAACGATGGACATTTTAGCTCACGCAATTCACCTACTGTATAGCGCATGTGTTTGGGCTTGTGGGGTAAACCGGAGCACCCGGAGGAAACCCACGCCAACACAGGGAGAACATGCAAATGCCAACTGACCCAGCCAAGGCTTGAACCAGCGACCTTCTTGCTGTGAGGCGATTGTGCTACCCACTGCGCCACTGTGATGCCAAATATATATTTAAAGATTAACAAAATAATACTAAACACATTTATATACAGTGTTGTGCAAGTTACTTCAAAGCTGTAATACATTACAGATTACTTGTTACTGTTATTTAAATGTAATCCCTTACCTTACAATATTACTGTCTCAAAATTGTAATATGTTACATGACTACATATTACTTTTTTAGTTACTTTCACCAAAATAACTCCAGAATTAGAACTTAACATTCCAAAATTATCAAATGTACGGCAGAGCATTTTACATCCAGTAGAAAGCGATATGATGTAGCAGAATGACTGTGACCTATCCAGGCTACTCACAATATAGTATATAATTGGCAATGTGAAGGCTCAAGACAATGCAAGAAAGGATGACAGCCAGAATCACAAATGATCTAAGTCTGTTAAGATCTGGTAGAGGTAAAGTGATTATCTTGCAATATCTCTGAGTAGCTTGACTATATTCATATTAGACACTACAGGCCTATATGTAAACTCCAATGCCATGACAACATGCCATTTTTGTATTTACTTTAAATTTAAGTGGCTCACAGCACAAAACTGTCATCCACAAAGTGAGCATGATGAACATACAGTAGCTTTCTCAATATAATCCCTGTGCATCGATTTCCGCTGTTTGTGGACAAAACTGCTTGCGAGCGCTCAAATATACGCTGCTCACACGCAAATTTCCTCACACTCTTTCAAATATGCACTGCTCACGCACATGTTCGTGCGTGCTCTCAGTACACTGCTCGCTCAGTGAGATTATATGCAGACTCACAATGTGTGTCTTGTGTTCCTTCTTCCTTTTGTGCTTTTTGATATGATTTATATTGGTCCACTATTTATTAACAATAAACAAAATACTAAAATAGACTTACATATAAACTTTTTATCTAATAAACCTAAACATTTTTGGCTGTGTGTTATATGATGAGATATTTCCAGTTTCCAACATTTAATGACACAGAGAATAGATGTTGAGTGTAAAGAATACATTTTATTTTTAAAACATTTATTAAACATCCAAAAGGTGCACCATACTAATCAAATAAAAAAACATTTAAACAAAAATATAATTAACGCAAGCAGAAATGTGACTAATAGAAAATAGGGAAAACTTGATAAGGTATTATAGCCTACTGTACTATTTACTTTTCAAATAAATAAAATGTGGTCCACATTGTTGATGAGATTTTGAAGAACATTATTCCTGTCATCCTCCTTATTTTGAGGAAAAGCTGTTCCACAGGGCCCCTGAACACGTCTATTGGCATGTACAGTGTTTTGAACAATACTATAGTAAAGTATAGTATAGTAAAATGAATCTGTTGTGGTAATACTATAGTTGCTATGGTAACACAACAAGTAAAATATAAACAAATTACCCAGTGCTGTAGTTTTTTTTTTTACAATATAGGGTATATTATACTACAATTCACCACACTTTACTGTAGTAAAACTACACTTTGTATTTTGTTTTATCAGTTCACTATTACTAATACTACAGTATGCTGAAGCATTTATTTACAAGTTGAAAATTATACTAGCCTAAAACATAGGCAGTATACCTAACACTCAAAAACACTAGTATTTATTTTAGAATTTACCTTAACCTGTAGGCAAATAGTGTAGAAATATCTCTGGATATATAGGCTAGTGTACGATAATATAATCTCTGGAGAGCAAAAGAACAAAAAGAGGAGGAAACACAAGGAACAACTTGTGAGTCTGCATCACCTGACGGAGCAGCCGTGTTTTGAGTGCACGTGAGGAGTTTTGTCTACGAACAGAGTAAACACCGGCGCGTTTGCTCGCTCGTATTACATGAATATGTTTGTCAGTAAAAATGGCACCATATGCACTTACATCCATCTCGCGAATGTACTGTCTTCTGCCATTTCCATCAATTTGCCGCTTTTCCGCTGTTCGTTAGGGCTTAACATTACTGCGCACCGGGCTGAGCCAATAGCCTCGAGCTCAGAGTCTGAAATCATTCCGCGTTCAAAGTAAAAAGTCCCAAATTAGCCAGATGGAGATGAATGACAACACACGCGCGCGTATACTCAGCAACCACGAACAGGAAATAGAACTGCGCTAATTTTATTTGTTAATGTCTTGCGGCCGAAAATGTTGTTGTAACGCACGCGTTACTGAACATGTACCGAGTAAAATATTACTGAAAATGCATTTGTAATGCCTTACACTACTGCGTTACAGGAAAATGTAATACATTACTGTAATACATTACTTTTGTAACGCGTTACTCCCAACACTGTTTATATATAATATAAACTGTAGAAATACATGGCCAAAATCTGATGTACGAGATATGAAAGGGTATCACAGACAGACAACTGTGAGCATTAATGACTGAGTGTCTCACACCAATCAATAATCAATAATAAATAATCAATGATTAAAAAGTTGGAGAACTTTGTGCAGGATTATTATGTGGAAGACAAACTTATATCATTCATTCATTCATATTCTTGTTGGCTTAGTCCCATTATTAATCTGGGGTCGCCACAGCGGAATGAACCTCCAACTTATCCAGCACACATTTTACGCAGCGGATGCTCTTCCAGCTGCAACCCATCACTGGGAAACATCCACAAACACTCATTCATACATTAGGGCTAATTTAGCTGACCTCATTCACCTATACCATGTCTTTGGACTTGTGGGGGAAACCGGAGCACCCGGAGGAAACCCACACCAACACAGGGAGGACATGCAAACTCCACACAGAAATGCCAACTGACCCAGCCGCGGCTCGAACCAGCGACCTTCTTGCTGTGAGGTGATCGTGTTGGGCCACTGTGAGGCCCAAAACTTTTATCAGTAAATACAAATAAAACAGTTCATTCTCAGTGTTTAGCACTGTCGCCTTACAGCAAGAAGGTCGCAGGTTCGAGCCCCAGCTGGGCCAGTTGGTGTTTCAGTGTGGTTTGCATGTTTGCATGCTCCAGTTTCCCCCACAGTCCAAACACATGCGCTATAGGTGAATTGGATGAACTAAATTGGCCATACTGTATGAGTGTAAATGAGTCTGTATGGGTGCTTCCCAGTACTGGGTTGCGGTTGGAAGGGCATCCGCTATGTAAAACACATGCTGGAATAGATGGCAGTTCATTCCGCTGTGGCAATCCCTGATGAATAAAGGGACTAAGCCGAAGGAAAATGAATGAAAACAATTCATTTAATAGTGAGTATTAAGTATTTTGCATTAAAAAAAATAATAATAATGGGTGTCACGGTGATGCAGTGGGTAGCATGATTGCCTCACTGCAAGAAGGTCGCTGGTTTGAGCGCTGGAGTGCTGCGGGTGCTCCGGTTTTCCCCAAAGTCCAAACACATGTGGTAGAGGTGAATTGAATAAGCTAAATTGTAGTGTGTGTGTGTGAATGAGTGTGTATGGATGTTTCCCAGAGATGGGTTGCAGCTGGAAGGGCATCCGTTGCGTAAAAACATGCTGGATTAGTTGGCGGTTCATTTCGCTGTGGCGACCCCGGATTAATAAAGGGACTAAGCCGAAAAGAAAACGAATGTATGAATGAAGTATTTTGCATTAGAAAAATAATAACAGGCGTCACGGTGACGCAGTGAGTAGCACGATTGCCTCACAGCAAGAAGGTCGCTGGTTCGAGCCTCGGCTGGGTCAGTTTGCATTTCTGTGTGGAGTGCTCCGGGTGCTCCGGTTTCCCCACAGTCCAAAGACATGTGGTATAGGTGAATTGGGTAAGCTAAATTGTAGTGTGTGTGTGAATGAGTGTGTATGGATGTTTCCCTGTGATGGAATACAGCTGGAAGGGCATCCGCTGTATAAAACATATGGATAAGCTGGCGGTTCATTCCGTTGTGGCGACTCCTGATTAATAAAGGGACTAAGCCGAAAAGAAAATAAATGAATGAACAAAAAATAAAAATAAAACAAGATAAGGAATCTTTCTCTCACAGCATTTAATAAATGAGCATCCATGTGGATCCGTTTACGGTTCCGAGTGTTAGATGTATATTACAGCCTCAGTGTGTATGATGAGTACATGAATACTGCGAGTGTGTGATTATTGTAAGATTTATGGAGTGTCGTTTCCGCTCTCAGAGAGACATCTGTATCGAGACACACTTCACTGCTCCGCTCTCACTCATATTCTCAAACCTGCGCACACAAACACACTCATCTTCTGCTGTGACGTACTGTAACCTGCTTCTGTACAGACCACTGCTGACACTGCACAGCACTGTGATCAATCACACACACGCTGACACGCACACAAGCACAAAGACATACAGTGTAGATACACACACACACACAACGACATACAGTATACACACACACACACACACACACACACACAACGACATAAGGTATACATAAAAACACGCACATACACACACAGGCACACATACTCATACAAACACACAAAGGCATATAGCATACACACAAACAGGCACAAACGCACACACACACACACATACACAAACATGCACACACACTCATACAAACACACAAAGGCATACAGTACACATAGAAACATGCACGCACACCAGCATACTGTACAAACACACAGACAACACATGCACACAGAGGAAAAACACACACAGACATATGCACACACACTCATACAAACACACAAAGGGATACAGTATACATAGGAATATGCACACAAAAACACACACACACACACACACACACATACAGTATACACAGAAACACACACACACAGAAAAACACACACAGACATACAGTGTACACACACAAAGACACAGTATACACACACACACACACGCACACACACACACACACACACACACAAACACAAAGACATACAAAATACATAGAACACGCGCACACACATGAATACACAAACAGGCACACATGCTCACACACTCATACAAACACACAAAGACATACTGTACAGTATACATAGAACATGCGCATACACACACACAAACATAGGCACACACACTCATATACACACACACACACACAAAGACATACTGTACAGTATATATAGAACACGCACACACACACACACACACACAAACAGACACACACACAAAGACATAGTATACATAGAACATACACACACACACACTCATACAAACACACAAAGACATACTGTACAGTATACATAGAACATGCGCATACACACACACAAACATAGGCACACACACTCATATACACACACACACACAAAGACATACTGTACAGTATATATAGAACACGCACACACACACACACACACACACAAACAGACACACACACAAAGACATAGTATACATAGAACATACACACACACACACACACACTCATACAAACACACAAAGACATATAGTATACAGTACATAGAACACGCACACACGCACACATACACAGACACGCGCACACACACACAAACATACACAAACAGGCACACATACTCATACAAACATACAAAGGCATACAGTATAGAAACATGCATACACACAAACAGTTTACAGTATACACAGAAACATGCACACAGAGTAAAACACACACATACACACACACATACAAAGATACAAACGCATACACAAACAAACACACAAAACATACAGAATACATAGAAACATACACACATACACAAACAGGGACACATGCACACCCACACAAACACACTCATAACACACTCAAACACACGCATGCAGATATAATCATGCAAATACACACATATTGATACACCACACAGAAAAACCCCTGCACGCAGACTCACAAATGCATACACACACCTCACAAAGACACACACACACACAAAACAAAAACAAAACAAAACAAAAAAACAACACACCTCACAGACAAACGCATACACACACACACAGACATACAGTACACAGAATCACACACACACACACACGTGCGTGCGCACACAGTCATACAAACACACATACTGTAGACAATAAGTATACATATAAACACAAACAGACATACACAAATCAGCACACAGGCACATACACACTCAAACACACAAAACATACAGTATACATAGAAACACACGCACATACACAAAGGACACATGCACACCCACACAAACACACGCATACAAACATATGAACACACACATGCAAACATATAATCATGCAAACACACACATATTGATACACCACACAGACAAACCCATGTACGCAGACTTACAAATGCATACACACACCTCACAGACAAACACACACACTCAAACAAAAAACAACACACACCTCACAGACAAACACACACACACACACACACACACACACACAAACAAAAAACAACACACACCTCACAGACAAACGCATACACACATCCCCACAAATATAAACACACTTATGCGCATACACAGACAAACATGGACACACACACACACACACACATTTTCATGTTTTATGGGGACTTCTCATAGAAGTACAGCATATTCTGTCCTCTTTCCCCAGCTCTCCCCCTAAATCCCCCTCAAAGGACACAGTTTCACAATACCTTATTCTGTCTGATTTACAAGATTATTTTTTCATGGTGACCAAAAAAGATGTCCCCACAAGGTCAAAAATGACTGGCATTACTGCACTTGAGGGGACATTTAGTCCCCACGATGTGATGAGCACCAGGACAACACACACTCACACCGTTTAATCCTGATGTTCAGTTTTGTGTGACAGTGAATGATGATGTGTGTTTGTCATTGCTGAGCCGCTTCCTGTAGTATTTAGGCTAGTCATAAATAGAGGCATTTACACACACACACACACACACACACACCCTTGGTAACACAATCTGATGATCAATAAGTTATTCTTAGGCTGAGACTGGGTACGATATGGCTGACGGCTTGTGATCGATCATAAAAAGTGAGTGTGTGTGTGTGTGTGAACAAGTGGATCTTATGCACTGGAAAACAGAAGTTGGTGTAGAAACAGATATCCCTACTAAAAATTGCTTGTCGATTTTGTAAACAAAGAATGATAAAGAAAAGACGGTGGATTCATATTGAATTAAATGCTATCTATGCTATTTTCTTGTCAAATCCCACATATCAAAATTTCTCTGGCTCAGCTCTGGCCCACACAGTCAGGTTTTACAGGGGCCACATGCCACAGTAAATTACAGTACATGACTGGGAATCTGGCTCCACACAAGGGCCAAACATGGACCATATCAGGATCAAGTCTCGGCCAAGTTAATAACTCATAACTGGGCCCGAACTGGGCCAGGTTGGTGTTTCACGATTGCAATGAAATTGATAAACCCATGCAGGGTTTCTACTACATTCATTCTTCCATGGTGGGGTGCCACACCAAAATTCACTCTGCCACTGCTACATTACTACTCATTCAAAACATTCAGACGTCATTTTTTTAAAAGCGGGTTATATTCGCACTAAACGTATTAAAAGGTAAGTGAATGATAACAGCGGGAACTTTTCTGTAATCTTAGTGCTGTGCGTCATTCATACCTGTCAACATTGGGATGTGAAAATAAGGGATCATCTACCCCCCCACCCCCCACCCCACCCCCACCAAAAAAAAAACAGATTAAAAAAAATCCACTTATAAAATATGTCCTTCTGGAGCTGTTTCAAAGTAAATAAACAGTCAGTAATAATTTTCATTTTAATTATTTACAAAAGAAAATTTAATAGTATACGTTGGCAAACAGTTTAGCTTATTAAAATTAGCTGTTATAAAGAAATAGGATGAAGTTATTAAATCTTATTCATCTTTTCCTCACTGCATAACTTACACATTATGAATAAAGTGCAGTGAATGAATCTCATTTATTTAGATTTTTTGTTTGATTACATTAAATAACAGAGGTGTCTCTGTTATAAATAAAAGAAGTTTATAATGTTATAATGAAAGCATTCGATTGCTTTCCTAAAGTTTTATGCTCATTTAGGAAAGAAAATGTTGTGTTTGGAAAAAAAACCTCATCAAGATCTCCATCTTTAGATGTTATTAATATTAATTATGTGTATATGTCTGTTTAAACACAAACCCCAGTATCCACTTTCGCTCTGCTTCTAATCGAGTGTACTGTAGAATTGTATAGGAGGAGCAAGGGCACCTATAATGAAAAGGAAAGGGAATCCCGCCGTTTTTATATTTATTTCAGAGTGTTTCATGCTTAAATAAAACGAAAGCACAGGCAGATTCCAACAGATTTAAGAGCAAGGGCGGCCCCTGGTGGTTCGGCGGTATGGGTTGCGTATAGGGAGGATCGGCTCTTTAATGTTTATTGACACCCGTCAGAGAACGACTGAAAATACGGGAGAAATATGGGAAAATACATTTACGGGATGATAGCCGGATAGAACTGTAAAATACGGGAGAATCCCGGGAAAAACGGGAGGGTTGACAGGTATGGCTTCATTTGCTTAACCCTTTAAAGAGACATGCTCGGTGACTGACTGACTGACAGCTGCGTGATGCGTGAGGCTAGCAAACACGGCGCAGCTAGCAGTTAAGATGAACACAGTTTCCATAATTAGATAATGCTTTATAATACTTTAAAAAATGTTAGATAAAGACTTTATCTTGCTGGAGTTTATGGCTGTTTCACTTCAGGACGCATTAATGCCGCTCGGTAGGTCTATTGGACACATTCATAAGTATTCCTAGCAAATAGAATAAATGTTGGAGACATACTTGTTACATTAATGCACTAAATTGCACTTCAGCAGCGTTTATTTGAGTGCGCAAAAAAAAAACTGCACTTGAGCAGCGTATATTTGAGGGCTGCAAAAAAAAACTGAGGAAGCGGGTCCGCAAGCAAAGAGATTCGCATGCTCGTATAACATCAATGCGATCTCGGCTTGTAATACTGCGCTCACAACATTTGTCATTGAAATTAAGCCACAGGTAGTTGGTAGTTCTGTTTAAAAGGCCCAACAGAGTCTGCCGCCACAGCTGGAAAAAATCCTAGAGGAAACACTGCCATGAAGCATTGCGCTCTAGGCACACTATGGCTGTGGTTTTTCTCAAAGTGGTAGAATTTTAGGTCCCACTTTATTTTGATGGTCCGTTTGTTGAATTTAAGTTACATTGCAACTAATTCTCATTAGATTATAAGTAGACTGTTAGGTTGGGGTTAGTGTAAGTTGACATGTACTTGCGAAGTTTCTTTTAGTCAGTTAATTGTCTGCTTAATATCTGTTGATACTGACATTCAACAGACAGTCTACTAATACTTAAATGGACCATTGAAATAAAGTGTTACCACAAATTGTAATGTTTACTATTGATCATTGCAGTGCGAAAAAAAGCTTAATTCAGCTCTCAGAACAGAGTAAACATACTATAATCATACAGTAAAGACACTACGATCTGCAGTTTTACTCCATATAACTCAACATAAAAGCAAGAAACTTTTTTTGCACAGGCCTATTTAAAGGGTTAATTGTGCCAACTGACGATCAATAGGTAAAAATGACAAATTTTACCTCTTCTCATTGATGAAAACCACCAACAATTAAGAATGCATGATTATTTGGTGTCAAGGCTTTGCAATTAAACAATGTCACTATAATGGAAGTCAATGGAGCAAAAAACAATCACTAACATAATTAAAGGCTAGTCAATTTGATCAATGCACTTGTTCAAGGTTAACGGTCACACTTTATTTTGATGGTCCGTTTGTTGAATTTAAGTTACATTGCAACTAATTCTCATTAGATTATAAGTAGACTGTTAGGTTGGGGTTGGGGTTGGTGTAAGTTGACATGTACATGCAAAGTTTCTTATAGTCAGTTAAATGTCTGTTGAATGTCAGTATCAGCAGATATGAAGCAGACAGTCTACTAGTCCTCAAACGGACCATCAAAATAAAGTGTTAACTTTTGAAAACTGATATAAATAATTATGATTGCTGATCCCAAAGGATACAAATATTTTCAGGCCCAACACTTAATGCAGTCGCAACCAAGGTGGGCGGATTACAGGGGGGGTTTGACCCCCTTAATCAACGCTTGATTCCCCCTTGAAGTACGTCAAAACAAGATATATAAGCGTGTTAGCCTTTAAATAGTGTGAAATAGTTAACTTCAACCTTAATCTTAAATAATAATATTAGTAGTAAAAATAATAGATAATACAGTAGATAATACAATTATTCAAGCATAGTTGCACCAATCAGTCATTGCAAGAATCATTCAACAATCTAAACCAGCAGATCTAGAGCAGTGATAGATATCGTAAGTGGTCATTAGACAATTTCTTTTTGTATTTACATAAATTCAATACAATTCAATTCACCTTTATTTGTATAGCGCTTTTACAGTGTAGATTGTGCCAAAGCAGCTTCACATAGAAGGTTATAGTAAATTCAAACAGTGTCAGTCCAGTTTTCAGTGTTGCAGTTCAGTGTGGTTTAATATTCACTACTGAGAGTCCAAACACTCAAGAGCAAATCCATCGATGTGATATGGGAGATATGATTTTCAAAAGTTAAATTGCTGTCTAATACGACACCCAAATCTTTTACAGTAGAGCTAATGCTAACTTTGTATCCCTGTAGTTGCAGGTTGAGTTGTAAGATCTGCTGTGTTTGGGTCCAATAAGTAATAATTCTGTTTTGTCTGAGTTTAAGAGAAGGGAATTGTTGGTCATTCCAGTCTGTAACATCTTTAATACACTTAGTTAATACATAAAGCCTAAAAGTAAAGCAAAATTAGACGCAGTTAGAATAGTTTGAGCTAGAGTAATCTGAAAAAAAAAGCGGTTACTACATGTCAGAATACTTTGAATCTACTGTGAATGCAGACCAAATCATTCAGTTTTATGTTTTAAGTTTTAGTTTGGGAAGGTCAGTTTTGAGAAAATGCCTCTGACGATGAGGGAAAGGAGGACACTGATATAGTCTCGGAAAACTTTTTACAGGAATCTCATTTTGCATGCTAACTTCATCAAATTTGAAATATAAACTCATGAGACACTTGGCATTTAAGTCATATTTCTAGGACATTACATTAATGTTTTCCTGTGTTTGTATATGGAAAAACAAATATCGAACACAATACAATTTTTTTTCTCTCATGACTTCATAATGTATAACTTTTTTTTTTATTTTTGAGCATGACACTTCCCCTTTTAGCAAAGTAAAGCCCAAAGTGTCTTCTTTTCAATGATACCTAGTTTGTGTTTGTAGCTTACTGGAGTCAGGAACTGTTACTATTTAGAGTTAGGTAGGTGTAAATCCCCAAAAGTGAGTGCTGGCTAACAGGTTTTAAATATCCCTCAAAACACTGAAAACTTAAATATGTCTTAATAAATTTGATGTCATTTAAATAAATAGATACATTTGATAACTTACCAAAAAAGTCAACCACCCCCTCCCTCCCACCCCCCAATTGGCAATTTATAATTCGCTCTCTGGTCGCAACTACAATGTATACAGTATATACATATGGGTAAGAGCGGAGTGTGACAGCTACAGGTCGCCAATGAATAATCTGCACTCTCAAAGCTCTGGAGGGCCGACTGGTGTCAGTACATGAGAGATCTTGCGCTCACACACACCGCAGCTGCTACAGGCGTAACACAGTGTGACTTTGTGAAAAGCCAGGATGTCTGTCTCTCTGAGTTATAACTATAGCTGGTGTCCTCCTCCTCCCCCCGAAGGGCACGAGGAGAGCGCGTGTGTTGAGATTGTGTTAACTGTGTGCGGTCGACCCCTGGAGAGACTGCATTAAACAATCCTCACAGGACGAGCGTCGCTAAAAGAGCGAGACCACTGCAGATTCCCAAAGACAGATTGATGGAGCTGTGAAGGGAACTCAAAAATCTGAACCTCGCAGAGTTTGATGAAGACTGCAGCAAACAGCCATAAGACACACGGACTATACTTTCAAAATAAGCAAAAAACAAAGGGTTGGAGATTTGATTTAGCTTTAAGAAGTAGGGCTGCATGATACTGGGAAAATATGTGATATGTGATGTTGAGTGATAATCTTTCTTATGATGTAACTAACTTGGGTGGTTCATTCCGCTATGGCGACCCCTGATTAATAAAGGGACTAAGCTGAAAAGAAAATGAACAAATGAATGTAACTAACTTGCAAAACTCTAATTTATCAGTGATTAAATGCTAAAAACTTAAATAAAAAATTATGGCAGGGTGCAAACATCCATTCATCTCTCTATTAGTGCAACCATACATTTATCCATTCATTTCTGTCTATTAGTGCGACTGTTCATCTATCCATCCACCCATACATCTGTCTGTCT
>CAIGQQ010031559.1:86431-105011 GCA_903798035.1 Danio albolineatus
ATCAGTCCATTCATCTGTTCATCCATCTATCTCTTCATTAGTCCATCTCTCCATTCATCTATTCATCATCCTTCCATCCATCAGTTAATCTATCCAACCATTCATTGTTCATTCGTTCATTCATTAATTTATATAGAAACCCATCAATCCATCCATCCATCCATCCATTCATTCATTCATTCATTCCATCCATCCATCCAACCATTAATTCGTTCATCCATCTATCTCCAACAATCAATCTGTACATCCACCATGTCCATCCAACCATTAATTCGTTCATCTATTCATCCATTCATCTATCCAACAGTCAATCTGTCCATCCATTTATCATCCTTCCATCAATTCATCTGTCTATCCATCGTCCATGCAATCATTCATTCATTATTACATTGCTCAATCTATTCATTTGTTCATTCATTCATTCATTCATTCATTCATCCATCTCATCAGTCAATCTGTCTATCCATATTTTAATCATCCTTCCATCCATCAGTTAATCTATCGATCTATTGTCCATTCAATCATTCATTCATTATTTCATTCATTCATTCATTATCCGTGCATCAGTTTATCTGTCCATCCATCTATTCATCGTCCTTTCATCCATCAGTTCAACCATTGTGTATTCAATCATTTATTCATTATTGCATTGCTCAATGCGTTCATTCATTCATCCATCCATCCATCAGTCGATCTGTCCATCCATCTATTCGTTGTCCTTTAACCCATCGGTTTATCTATCCATTGCGCATTCAATCATCCATTCATCATTTCAGTGTTCAATCATTATTGCATTACACGTTCATTCATTTATTTGTTTGTTCATTCACTCGCTCGCTCATTCATTCATTCATTCATTCGTTCATCCAGAAACCCATCTATCTATCCATCCAGAACCCATTTCTTCATTCATCAGCCCTCTCATTCATTCATTCAACTATCCAAGAAATCCATCCATCAATCTAATCAGCCATCCATCAAAACCAATTAATCCATCCATCCATGTCAGGGATTAAGGAGTTCATCTTAAAATGTAAAAAAAATAATAAAATAAAATAAAGTACTTCTTCAGTCTTTATCTATTAGCGTTTCATATTTAGTTTAACACAATGCCACCTGTTTTATTTATGAAAATGATGAGCAATTCTTGAATGATAATGTAAAGACAACTTTATCTAATATATTAATCAATGTTTTATAGGAGTAAGACAATAATGGCACAAGAGTAAGCAAATGTTCACTTTTACACACTTCAAGTAGAGCGGACAGCCAAATATACCGCAGAAACACTACTTATTAAACTTCAGTCAGATCTCTGCATTTCTCCCTTCACCTCCCATCATCCACCTCGCTCTCGGTCTTTGCATGTTCAAGAGCCTTTGAGAAGACATTCAGTGTGTGTGTGTGTGTGTGTGTGTGTGTGTTTACAAGGCCGTGTTTTCTCTCCTTGTAATCTATTTTCCCCTACACGCACTTAAAACCCCAGTTTCTGCGCTGGATTTCTAACTTGGATCTCTGGCGTACACAAACACACGCTGGAGTTCAGTGTTTTTCGTGCTGCAGTCTATGTAAATTATTCACTTGTGCTGTGCTGAAAGACACCCCACTGAAACCTCACGCTGCGACATACTACAGAAATACTACATACTACGGTGTTTACAAAAATACACACATGCTGCGAATGCATTATTACCTGATAAAGCCGAACCAAAAAGAAGCAGTACATTTTAACCTTTTAAACACACACACACACACACACACACACACACAGACTCGGTTGTCTTCAGCTGAAGGTCATCTCTAAAAGCTCTGTCTGAAATCCTCTGGGTCTAAACGTGACCAGCGACCCTCTGACCTTAATGCTTTTACCGGACGGCATTATGGGTAAAGACGGCTTTTAGGTGGGGGTTAGTTTGTATTCAGTCTCACACATACAATAGTCAAGCGGGAACTATCTTGAGACTCGTCTGCCAAGCTATAATCTACAGAGAGAAAACTGAGAAAACGTGTGGAAAAAAAGTGTTAAAGTAAGTTCAGATCAGCAATAAAACCTTCCATAAAGGACAACTGTGATGATTTAATTTAGCACAATATACTGTAAACATAAGAGTGTAAATGTGCAAATGTAGGAGCGCTAATTAACATTACTAAAACTAATTTAAAAGGGGTTTAAAAGTTTAAAACCCTTTTAAAAACACACTTAGGTAATACAGCGGTTTCAAAATAACACTTTATGTAGGCAAATGAGGCATTTCTTGTGATAGTAAGGCCTAATTCCAATTCTATTTTTGTACCCCTTCCGCTTCCCTTTGGCCCTTGAAACAGAGTGTGAAGGGGAAGGGCTTCAAGATTTCAAACCCCCAAAGAAATGGGACAGCAGTACAACACCTGCACAAGGTGTCATATGTCATTGCAATCTCTTGCTTCATATGAGATCGACGATTACGACTGCTGTAGTTATTCCAGTTGCACTATTGTTTGGCATTTATCTTCAGGTTATCACTGATACACATACAGCCCCTTACAGTCTCTGATATGTTACCAATTACAGAAAAAACTACACACGGCAGACATTTAGTCCTTATTTAGGTTCAAAAACAACACAAAATATAGCCCACAGTCAGTGCAAACCTCTCATCTGTATCTTTAATCTCCACCAGCACATGTAACCTCTGATAGAGAGTAACTCCGTCATTCTGAGTTCCTAATAGTCCTGAAGGTGATGATAATAGTTAAATGCAGCAGTTTGTTTAAGTTTGCTGAAACAATAATTTGCTCCTTTGTTTTTTTTGGCTTCCCCTTTGTTTCTGCAGGCGTCAGTCTCGCGTTTGTCTGTTTCTGAAAGGATCGGGTTTCAAAAGCACGTCAATAATCAAGCGTAGGTTATTATCATCAGCTCAAGAAGTTTGTTATTTCAAATACAGACACGAGCGCACGTGAGAAAGCAAAACCGCTGGCTCTTCAGACTAGCTCGTAAAAAACTACGGCGCACAGGGGAAAATTTGCTTTTCTTCTTGGCTTTGTGGCTGTTCATCGAGACGATGACAAAGTTTATTTAAGCTCGGGTCGACCCTGGCTCGTTATTATACGTATATATATTTTTTGGTGTAATGTCTCAGCTGTGTATTTATTACATGGCGGGTCCTTTGTTTTCATTCTGGCTTGTTGCGCGAGCGAATAACGTATCTCTGTAAACCAATAGCATTCAACTGTCTAATCAACGTGTAATCATCTTGTTTAATCCTGCCCCTTTTCATAGAGCTGTACGACAGAACTCCACATGCTCAAACTCCAATGTGACCGAAGCATAACAGAGGCTGCGATATCTGCTACCAGATCTATTTTCAGCTGTCAGACACCCACATGATGGCTATATACTATAGTAATTTATAGTAAATACTAGTGTTTTTGAACCATACTGACACCTCCTGTAGAGATAGAGATGTTGTGCAATCAGCTAAAATGTTGCTAGAATTGTTTTTTTATGTAAGGGCGATATATATTGCATCGCCAAAAATGATTGAGGTCACGTTCGTGTGTTGTGTGATAAGTCCAAATATTGATTATTGTGACAGGCCTACATCTTGGATTTACATTTTAAGCTTAAACACCACCAGCTTCAGCAACAGACTCTTCACTTAACTCAGTGATTTATCTCAATAATCATAATCACACTGTTCTGCTTTAACCATTATTTTTCCCGCATTCTCCTTCCCTAAAAAAAAAAAATCAATCCTACCTTCTCAGAGCAAGCCACTGCTTTTCACACTCTCTGTACTCTGTGTGTGCGTAAGTGTGTGTGGTTTGCTCTTCAGTCACACTTCAGTGAGAGTGTTTTCCCTCTGCGATTCCCTCATTCAGACTCCGCACACACACACACACCAACACACACTTCACATCTCCCCATCTGTCCATACGCACACTTATTCCACCGTTACCAACGTAAAGTCAAAATAAACATTTTTGGCGTGTCGGTGTAAATATGTAAAGTCCAGAGATCGTCTATAAGTTAGTGTGCTCCAAATCAATGACAAAATTCACATTTAGTAGACTGCACCGATTTGAATCCACAATTTTGATGACATCATTATGCACTTCAGCTTCTCTTCAGTGCTTTTGACCAATCAAATGTTCTCTAGTATCTGATGTGTCCCTCCCACTACAAAAAACGGCTGAAATCAGTCACTTAGACACATTTATATGAGAGTTCAAACCTAAACACAGCATATACACTCGCTGGCCACTTTATTAGGTACACCTTACTATTACTGGGTTGGACCTCCTTTTGTCTTCAGAACTGACTTAATCTTTCATAGCGTAGATTCAACAAGGTACTGGAAATATTCCTCAGAGATTTGTCCATATTGACATGATAGCATCACGCAGTTGCTGCAGATTTGTCTGCACATCCATGAAGCTAATCTCACGTTCCACCACATCCCAAAGGTGCTCTATTGGATTGAGATCTGGTAACTGTGGAGGCCACTTGAGTACATTGTCATGTTAAAGAAACCAGTCTGAGATTATTTGTGCTTAATGACATGGCGCGTTATCCTGCTGGAAGTAGCCATCAGAAGATGGGGATACTGTGATCATAAAGAGATGGACATGGTCAGCAACAATACTCAGGTAGGCTGTAGGGTTGACACGATGCTCAATTGGTACTAATGAACCAAAGTGTGCCAAGAAAATATCCGCCTCACCATTACACCACCACCAGCAGCCTGAACCGTTGATACACGGCAGGATGGATCCATGCTTTCATGTTGTTGACGCCAAATTCTGACCCGACTATCTGAGCCTGAGCGAATTGTAGCCTCAGTTTGCTGTACTTAGCTGACAGGAGCGGCACCCGGTGTGGTCTTCTGCTGCTGTAGCCCATCTGCCTCAAGGTTGGACATGTTGTGCGTTCAGAGATGCTTTTCTGCAGACCTCGGTTGTAGCGAGTGGTTATTTGAGTTACTGTTGCCTTTCTATCAGCTGGAACCAGTCTGGCCATTCTCCTCTGACATCAACAAGGCATTTGCGCCCACAGAACTGCCCCTCTCTGGATATTTTCTCTTTTTCAGACCATTCTCTGTAAACCCTAGAGATGGTTGTGCAAGAAAATCCCATTGGATCAGCAGTTTCTGAATTACTCAGAACAACCCATCTGGCACCAACAACCACGTTCAAAGTCAATTAAATCCCTTTTCTTCCCCATTCTGATGCTCAGTTTGAACTGCAGCAGATCGTCTCGACCCTGTCTACATGCCTAAATACATTGAGTTGCAGCCATGTGATTCGCTGATTCGAAATTTGCGTTCCTTTAATTGAATAATATGTATGATTTTAAAATTAAAATATTCAAAAACCTCTCGAACAGTGTTATATATTAGTGTTGTATAACAGAGCTTTCACACCTGTACGTTTCCTTCGGTCCGGACCAAGGGTAAAAATGATACATTGTAGCATTTTCAGCCATTTTGGTTCCTTTTCACACCAGACCAACTGCTCTGAATGGAACCAGTTGAAACAAACCAAAAGGCAGTCAAGTGACAACATCCACATCAGTCACTGGCTAGACGAATTTTCTGAACATGACTATGGTGACGGAGTTTCCCTCAAAAATCTGTTTTATTATTCTGACATGAACATGGTTCTCCTCAAACTGCTGCTCTATGTGAGAAGAAACTGAATGTTGAAGACAGGTTATGCAAATGCTTATGCAATTGTGTTTCAGAAAGCAACAACGCACGCAAATGAGCGTGTGGGACTAGACACATTTGCATTCAGATGGTTGTTTCAGGACGAGCAGAATGCTGCATACACACATGCTACCATTCAAAAGTTTTTGAAACATATTCTACTTCTGCTAGCTTGTCCTAAAAAATGTTGTACTGTTGCAACTAAAGGCGGCTTTGAACTAACGGCCCATTTCCACTGAGTGGTACAGTACGGGTTGGTCCGGGTCACCTTTATCAGGCGTGCGTTTCCACTGCTAAAGGGTACCCTTTTGGTGGGTGTGGTTTACGCCAAAGTTTCAGTCGACGTCATTCTCGCTCGAGGAAATGTCTGCAGTAAACCTGTACAGGTCGCTCACATATCATACGAGAAGCACTTCTCACAAAACAGAGGCTTTATACACATAAATACTGCTGTATAAATGTTCATTACTGACCTCTCTATGAACATGATGTGATTATAACTAGATCAATGATGCAAAATAGCCTACTGTCTGTGATTATATAAAATAATAAAATATATGCAGCATATATGAACACATAAAGCCCCTTACAGTCTCTGATATGTTACCAATGACAGAAAAACTACACACTGCAGACATTTAGTCCTTATTTACAGTAGGTTCAAAAACAACAGGAAATCAGAATCAGTTTTATTGCCAAGTGTGCTTCACACACAAGGAATTTGCTTTGGCTAGTGACAACACAGAATAAATATTTTTAAAAAAGAAGACGATAGACATTAAACAGAGATGCAGTCAGTCCAATGATCTGGATGTTGAAATGTATGTACAGATTTGTTATAAATATACAGGTTATAAGGTGCTGTGTACAAATGCGTAAGGAGAAGTATTGCATTGTATATTGTTATAAGGTGCTGTGTACAAGTGCGTGTGAGAAAGTATTGCACGTTTATTGCGCAATAGGAAAAATATTAACTGTTCATGAGGTAGATGGCCTGAGGAAAGAAACTTTTCCTGTGTCTGGCTGTTTTCGTGCTTGGTGCTCTGTAGCGCCGGCCAGACGGTAACAGTTCAAACAGGAAGTGTGCTGGGTGCGAGGCGCCCAGGGTGATTTTGCGAGCTCTTTTACTCACTGTGGAAGAGTACAGTTCAATATAGTAAAATATAGCCCACAGTCAGTGCAAACCTCTCGTCTGTGTCTTTAATCTTCACCCGCACATGTACCCTCTCATTAGAGAGTAATTTCGTCATTCCGAGTTCATAGTAGTCCAGAAGGTGATGATAATGGTTAAACGCAGCAGTTTGTTCATGTTTGCTGAAACAATCATTTGCTCCTTTGTTTTTTCAGGCTTCTCCTTTGTTTTTGCACACGTCAGTCTCACGTTTGTCTGTTTCTGAAAGGATCAGGTTTCAAATACACGCCCAAGAAGTTTGTTATTTCAAATACAGACACAAGCGCACGTGAGAAAGCGAAACCGATTGCTCTTTAGATGGGCTCGTAAAAAACTACAGGGCACAGGTTAGAATCTGCTCTTCTTCTTGGCTTTGTGGCTGTTCACCAAGATGACAACAAAGTTTTTTTGAGCTCGGGTCGACCCTGGCTCGTTATTATACGTATAAATTTTTTTAGGTGTAATGTCTCGGCTGTGTATTTAAACATGGCGGCTCCTTTGTTTTCATTCTGGCTTGTTGCGCGAGCGAATAATGTATCTCTGTAAACCAATAGCGTTCAGCTGCGTATGTAGCTCCACCTTTTGGTACGCTTTGCAAAGGGTGAATAAAAAGTGGTACGGTACAGTTCAGTTTGGTACCCTTTTAGACAGTGTAAACGGCCATAAAAGCATACCGAACCGTACCATACCACTCAGTGGAAACGTGCCATAAGTTTAAATACTACAATTTCAAAAATTAAATAATACACAATTTAACCTAAACCAAATATATAAATATAAAATGTATATTAAAATGTACAAAAATGTTAAAATTTAAACAAAAACTGGAGAAAATAAAGACAAACACCAGTTAAAAGTATGAATAAGAACTATACTGTTATGTAGTCAATACAAAACGCTGATTGAAATTTAAGTAAAATTAGGTATAGAAAAAAATAGCGTGTGAATTAAGGGTCACACTTTATTTTGATGGTCCGTTTGTTGAATTAAGCTACATTGCATCTACATGCCAACTTATTCTCATTAGATTATAAGTAGACTGTTAGGTTGGAGTTAGGGTTGGGGTTCAGGTCGGGGTTAGGGTTTGTGTAAGTTGACATTTATTTGCAACGTTTCTTATAGTCAGTTAAATGTCTGTTGAATGTCAGTATCAACAGATATCAAGCAGACAGTCTACTAATACTCAAATGGACCGTCAAAATAAAGTGTTACCGAATTAAGTCAGACCAATAGAATGACAACAGACAAATTAAACTCCATCATATCCAATTACAAGATCTGCTCTTTATATTCTGCTCTGTGAGTCTCAGAGGGAACGAATCGCTGTTAATAAGGAAATGTGTGTGTGAGAAACTGAGATCTGGTGGCTCTTTATCATCTAATGAACCGAGGAGGAAAAACCAGAGACGGAGAGAATCAGAGAGTTCTGGTATCTCGCTCTGTTGTTCATGTTTGCTTGGTTTGTTTGATTTCGCTCATCATAAAACCACTCACATAATCCATAACCAACAGAGAAACTGAGAGAATGACAGCGACGGCTCCATTTAGAATGCGCATTCTGTGTGATGTCATCATGGAACTCATTCTCTCTACTTTAAAAACGGCTTTCAAAACTTTTTCATTCAGAAATTCATTTGTTTCCTATGGCTCAGTCCTTATTAATCTGGGGTCGCCACAGTGGAATGAACCGCCAACTTATCCAGCATATGTTTTACACAGTTTCCCAGAGATGGGTTGTGGCTGGAAGGGCATCCGCTGCGTAAAACAAATGCTGGATAAGTTGGCGGTTCATTCCGCTATGGCGACCCCGGATTAATAAAGGGACTAAGCCGAAAAGAAAATGAATGAATGAATGAATGAATGTTTTACACAGCAGATGTCCTTCCAGCCACAACCCTGTATTGGGAAACACCCATACACTCTATTATTCACACACACACTCACCCTTCGGCCAATTTAGCTTACCCAATTCACCTATAGCACTTGTGTTTGGACTGTGGGGGAAACCGGAGCATCCAGAGGAAACCCACGCCAACACAGGGAGAACATGCAAACTCCACACAGAAATGCCAACTGGCCTAGCTGGGACTTGACCTTCTTTCTGTGAGGTGGCAATGCTAAGCCATTGTGTCACCAAATGTAAAATTTTAATGACAAACAACTAGTAGTATAATAACATACAAAAACATTACAGTATTTCTCTAGAATTCACTCGTGTTACAAATATTTAATATTTATAATATATTTCAAATACCTGTAGATACATTTTTATATACAGTTAATTAAGAAAATGATTAGCCTTCCTAAAGTTAATTGTTTTTCAAATATTTCCAAAGTGCTGTTGAACAGAAAACATTAGTCATGATCACCAGCAATCCCCTCCTGGCAGATCACTGGTGAACTACACATATAACACTAACGAACTACAATTCCCGTCACACACCAGTTGCCTTTCACCACTGATGACTCACACACAGCTAAATCCCATCATCACTGATCATCTGGACTACTTATACACCACCAGAGTTGGGTGTAACGTGTCCACAGTCATGCGTTTCTGTATTCTAATTACATTTTTGAGGAACGCAGTAATGTAACGAATCACATTTTAAATTTGTGTAATTTGATTAGTTACTAAAGTCAAAGTAATTGTGTTATTTACGTTACAAATATAGTTTTTAGAAGAAAAAAAAAAGCTTCTTTTAGATAACGTTTTCCACTGCAAGGTCAGTTAATAAACATGTGCTTTTAAATTGCTGGAGAACGTGAGCTGAAACGATTGCTGATGAGAGTTCTTCAAGTGGAAATACAGACATTAGATGTTTCTCAATTCCAAGAACGCAGAGAACGGACTCGTGTTCTTGTGGAGACCGGTCTTGCCAGGTCACATCGGGAGAACGAACTCGGGAGACCGCGAGGACTGAGAACGCGTCCTGTGAGGAATGAGATGCTGCGTTCTTCCTGATGGTCACATGACCCTCACGCATCTTTAACCAAAGATTATTTAAACATTACAGCATTCATACAACCATTTATTGTTTCCCCCGTTTCACAATATATACTCTGCATAAAGACTTTAAAAATATATGCTGCAAAACACAAATAAAACAGATTTTAATACAAATTTCAGCAAATAAACACCCTTAATGTGTTTATGCCTTTATTAAAATTTTCACGTTGATGTTTCCTTTCACCGTCTCATTTAGGGAAACTCCTGAGGTAAATAAGTGTTATCTCTGAACTTTAATAATAAATCTATACAAAATGCTGCGCTTCCCACCTCCAGTCGCAATGACTTCTGGGACTTCTAGAGCGAGTTCGGTGCTCAAGTCTGCATCGGAGCATCCTCGATACCGAGAACTCATCCGGGAGCTTTCACGCGTCCTCCGTTCTTGCGGTCTTGAGTATTGGAACTGAACTTCGGCGGATGATGATGACGTTACACGAGGACGCAAGATCGCTGAAGAACGCATATTGAGAAACAGCCATTACTTTGATATGCTGTGAAATGCAGTCTATGTCCAGTCTTTAAAGAACTTATGACTGCTTTTAACTCGATCAGCAACTTGTTCAAGCACTTGAACAAAAAGAAAGCATTCTATGTCAATACTCGTCACCAAGGAGGACACCAGTGCCCAAAAAGTCCAACTCAGCATAAACAAGCTAAATTGATATTTTGAGCAGGATCAGGAGTGAAGGTATCTTAATGCGAAGAGAAGCATAGCTGCTTACGGAGCCGTTCACATATCGTGTCTTTTGTGCGTGCAAGTTTTCTCATTTCCAATGGAGGCGCGCAGCTTGCGCACACATATTCGGAGCGCATATTGCGTGCGCTCACATTTTCCAACCAGTTGAAAACCGCGAGTCACCTGACAAGAACTGACCAGTCAGCTTCATGCTTTGTATGGAATATACACATTCAATTTTAAGTGACACTGCTCATCCCCTACATTCAGAGTTTCAGCTCCTTCCTTCTGGTCGCAGGTTTCTAGTATTAGGCTGTAGAACGAAACGATACAAAAATAGTTTCATACCAGCAGCCGTTAGACATTTAAATAAGGTATAGACTAAAGCAGAGGTAGTGCAGTGATTTGTATATTTTAGATTGTTTTAAACATTCATTTGGGGGGAGGAGGGGTGGACACATGAAGTGATTGTCTAATTATTTTCTTTGTTGATATGTGTATGTCTTTATGTTCATTTGTTATTGTTATTATATGAGCTTTTTTTGTATGGCACTGTTATGAGATGAGCACTCTGGACTGCAAACCAAATCTACCTTCAGGTGTAAACAAAGTAACCTAACCTAACCTAACTTCAGACAAACACAAAACACCCAAACAATGCATACTATGGATATCAGTGGTTACACGTATCTACTTTTCTTCATGTCTTCTTTTGTGTTAAAAAAAGAAAAGAAAAGTTGAACAGGTTTAAAACAAGTGAATGATGAGAGAATTTGGTAACACTTTATTTCGATGGTCCATTTGAGTATTAGTAGACTGTCTGCTTGATATCTGTTGATACTGACATTCAACAGACATTTAACTGACTATAAGAAACTTTGCAAGTACGTCAGCTTACACTAACCCTACCCCTAACCCCAACCTAACAGTCTACTTAGAATCTAATGAGAATTAGTTGCAATGTAACCTAAATTCAACAAACAGACCATCAAAATAAAGTGGGACCGAGAATTTTAAGATGAACTAAAGTCTTTTTGGATATGTCAAGCTGTTGTTCAGTGAATATTAAATTACTGAAAGAGCTGCAGTTTATTTTGTATTTTATTATTGTATTTAAGTAACCTCAAAGTAAAGTAATTAGTAATCTGATTACTTTTTACATGAAGTAATTAGTAATATAATCAGATTACAAATTTTCAGTAGTAGTCAGTTATTTGTAATCTGTTACTTTTTAAAGTAACTTACCCAACACTGTACAACACACATACACCAGTTCAGGAATCTGTGTTTGCTGTCAGCGTGTGTTAGTCTTGTGCTGCTATTAGTTTTCCTGCCTTGTTTCTGATGTTAGTTGGTTTATTCAGTTTGCCGCCTAGTTTTGACCTCATGTCTGTTTTTGGAGAACGTTTTGGATATGTTTAGCCCCTTTATTGACTATTGCCTGCTTACACGAAAACTCTTATTAAATTGCACTTGGATCCTACCTTTGCGTTGTGTGAAACCTTTCCTTTTTTTCTTGTTCTGTAAAACATCACTTGGGAATTATTAGAAAAAAAAAAAAATTTCACAGGAGAGCTAATAATTTTGCCTTCAACTGTTTATACACACACACACACACACACGGCTCTATGAAAGTCTCTGACCATTTTAGTATGCAGCCTATTGTGGGAAAGTTCAATGTTCCCAAAATCGGTACATAATTATGCAACAGGGTTCCCATGGTTATGGAAAACACGGAAATGCCAGGTAATTTTCACAGCGTGCATTCAAAATAAATAAAGTAAAAATCAGGGACTATGATCAAATATTGAGAAGGCATGGGAATTTCTGTAATTTCTGCAAGTCTTAGATAATCTGTAATGTTTCTAGTTACACTCTGCTATAAAATATTCAGTCCACTCTGTGAGTGCAGTCTATATAAAGCCTTTCTTAAAAATCACACACACACACACACACACACACGCACACGCACACACGCATACACAAAGATACACACACACAAGATGGGGAAATCGATTTCATGTTATTAGTATGAATCTAGCACAAATTAGCATGTTATTAGCATGATTCTAGTATGAATTAGCATGTTAGTAGCATAATTCTAGCACAAATTAGTATGTTATTAGCACGATTCTAGCACAAATTAGCATGTTAGCATGATTCTAGCACAAATTAGCATGTTTTTAGCATGATTCTAGTATGAATTAGCATGTTAGTAACATGATTCTAGCATGAATTAGCATTTTATTAGCATGATTCTAGCATAAATTAGCATGTTATTAGCATGATTCTGACATGGAATAACATGTTATTAACATGATTCTTGTACAGATTAGCATGATTCTAGCATGAATTAGCATGATTCTGACATGGAATAACATATTAGCATGATTCTAGTACAAATTAGCATGTTATTAGCATGATTGTAGTATAAATTAGCATGTCAGTAGCATGATTCTAGCATGGATTATGATGTTATTAGCATTAATCTAGCATGAATAAGCATGTTGTTAACATGATTCTAGAATGAATTATGTTATTAGCATGATTCTAGCCTGGGTTAGCATGTTATTAGCATGATTCCAGTACAAATTAGCATGTTATTAGCACAATTCTAGTATAAACTATCATGTTATTAGCATGATTCTAACGTGTAATAACTTGTTATTAGCAAGAGTCTAGTACAAATTAGCATGTTGTTAGCATGATCTTAACATGAATTAGCATACTATTACATTACTCTAGTATGATTGGTATGATTCCAGTATGAATTAGCATGTCATTAGCATGTTTCCAGAATGAATACGCATGTTATTAGCATGATTAGCATATGAGTAGCATGTTGCTAACATGATTCTAGCATGATTGGCATGTCACTGGCGTGTTAGAATTATTAGCATTTGATAGCACAGCTAATCACAGTTTATATGGAACAGTTGCTAGGGTGCAGTATAGTGCAGTAAATGGTAGTTAGGGTGTGGCTATAAAGTTTAAAGGTCATCAGCGATTGGCTGCTGGCTAGACTGAGTTAAATGAGTCTGATGGAAAGCTATGAGGTCAAAAAGTCTGTCCCAGCTGGGTCAGTTGGCATTTCTGTGTGGAGTTTGCATGTTCCCCCTGTGTTGGCGTGGGTTTCCTCCAGGTGCTCTGGTTTCCCCACAGTCCAAACACATTCGCTATAGGGGAATTGAATCAACTAAACTGTCTGTAACGTATGTGTGTGAATGTAAGAGTGCATGGATGTTACCCAGTGATGGATTGCAGCTGGAAGGGCATTCGCTGTGTAAAACATATCCTGGAATAGTTGGCGGTTCATTCCGCTGTGGCGACTCCTGATTTAACATTGTGAAATGTTAATAATTTTCCAAACATTTTCCAAGTGCTGTCTAATAGGGTGGGTGGACACAGTGGCTCACTTGTTAGCACTGTTGCCTCACAGCAAGAAGGTGGCTGGTTCGAGTCCCGACTGGGCCAGTTGGCATTTCTGGCTAATCATGCCGTCTTGCAGGCTTTAGAGTGCACAGGGGTGTGTTTTACATTTTGAGCTGATCTGAAGAAGCGTGAGCGCAGCAGTTGTTCACATGTGCGCGTGTGAGGTGAAGGGCAGCAGATGGTGGAGTGATTCTGCTGTCCCAGCGGCTCTAGGGCCCTACACAATGATCTTTATCCCAGCGGGACCTCTGCACTGGGGAACAAAACACGCACATCAGACCCACATGATATCATACAACTTCATTGTCAGACTTAGACCTGAAGTGTTTCTTGCTCAACAGTATGCCACAGTCTCTCTAAACAGACATCATTCACATGCAAAGACAAAAAGTATAGGATTTGAAATGGACCACATTTACCTCTAATGATGTAAAAGTGAATAACTTCACTCTGACTTTAACACTAGAAGTACTGTCATGTGACGGGACACTAACAACAGAGGTGCCGATCCAAATGCAAGGTCAGGCAATCAACGATCAACACAGGGGCAAACAGATGCATACAGGAAATCCAGAGTCGTGGTCAGTAAACAGGCGGATGGTCAAATGGCAGGCAGCAGACAGGAATAAACTATACAACAAAGCAAGGGTCTAATGTGGCAAGGCAAGGAAAGAGTGTCGTAATGTCACAAAAACAGTTAAACAAGACTCAGCACTGAAGTGTGTGTGTGTGTGCTGTTTATAAAGTCCATCTAATCAGTTCATGAGCAGCCCCCAGAAATGAGTGCATGTAATCAACCGAATGAGGAACAGGTGTGTGTGAGCGGTGCATGAGTGGACATGTAGTACATGTAATGGTGGATTTGTAGTCTGTAGCGATCTACAGCCGCTAAATCGCTGATAATCATAACAACTATACAAATGATCATTCGAACAGTTTTTAAATATTGGTAATGTAATAACTCGCAGTGGGTAGCACAATCGCCTCACAGCAAGAAGGTTGCTGGTTCGAGCCTCGGCTGGGTCAGTTGGCATTTCTGTGTGGAGTTTGCATGTTCTCCAAACACACGCGCTATAGGTGAATTAGGTAAGCTAAATTGGCCCTAGTGTATGTGTGTGAATGAGTGTGTATGGATGTTTCCCAGTGGTTGGTTGCAGCTGGAAGGGCATCCGCTGTGTAAAACATATGCTGGATAAGTTGGTGATTCATTCCGCTGTGGCAACCCCACATTAATGAAGAATGAATGAATAACTTTGTTAAAATAAAACCCACATATGTATAATATCCTTTTCCTAATATGAAGAGTTTCGTTGCAAAACGAGATATATCCATTTTGAGAAATGTTGGTTATTTGACATTATTATTGAAGACATCAACAGTCAACTTTATTCACAATTTCTGTACGTTAAACTATTACTTAAACTCAGTGAAGGCCAGGGACACATATTATTCAAATCCAGGATATTTTTTATTGAATTTCATGTCCATAAATAGTTCATAAATAAGTCAAAAAGCATGCCAAAATGCAGCATATTTATCTTAACATGGTCAAACATCCTAAACTGATTAAAATTAATAAAAACTATATGGAACAGTATATACAAAGATTGATTATTAATAATAAGATTCTGAGTTAGTTAGTTAGTTTTGGCCAGAACGTACACAATATAACATAACTTTTTTTTTTTTTTTTTTTTTTTTGCTGGGGCACCAATGGCGTTAAGCAGTCTTCTCTGTGGCATTTGAAGAAATCTTTTGGATCATCAGTGGGAAAATTAACAATAATTTATCAATTAATTGTAAATATTCAAAAACATAATGCCATAATAAACATAATGTGACTATGGCGTGTGCCAGTAATCCAGGCCAGTCCCTGAATGAAAAGGTCGGATAACAACCAGCTGAGCTGTCAGAGCAAACTAACTGCAGGATGTTTATCATTTCAACCATCCTTAAACAGCTTCGGACTAATTGTGATTAGTTATAATATAGATTAAGATTAAGAAGTAAGATTAAGTTAGTTAAATAAATGACTTGTAGCTCGTTACAGAAAGAGTGGAGGCTCCTTCCTTCCACGCCGCTGCTGAAAACCTGATCAGAGCGGGCGGAGCCGCGATGGCACAGTTTCTGTTTCACCGAGTCCGCGGACACAAGCTCGCCTCGTCCCGTCATATTTAATGACTTATTTCACTGTAATAATAATAATAATAATGTTATTATTATTATTATCATTATTATTATGCAGCTGGAATGACCGGCTCCAATCCGTCATCAAAATCCATGAGGTTAGCTCGACTCTGAAGCTTTGATTCTCTGACTGACAGACGGACGTAGCCTGTGACTGACAGCTCGCCTACAGTATAAACAATTAAATGGCAAATGTTTTTAGTTAGCCTAGAGAATCCTCTTTTTAAAAACATATGCTTTTTGTTTTGATATTATCGTTAAATCAATGAGCAAACTCAGAGCACTCCGCAGGCGGTGACTCTCCTCCCAGCGGATGCCGAGCTCGTGCATACAGCTGTTCTATATATAACAGTTCTATAACTGCTATATCGCATTTTGTAAAGAAACTGGTCTGGAGGATATCGCGTTTTGTGAAAAAATACATTTTGTAGTAGGCCTAAAATGTTCATTCTTAAATTGTGTTATTGGCAGCAATTCACACATAGATTTAGGAACATCTGAACAGTGATTTCCAATCATAAAATCCAAATGTCAAAAAATGACGTTTATCGCGTTTTGCAATCAAACTCTTCATGTACTTTTCCTAAATATGTGTATATTTCTTTCTTACATTCTTAAAATTACCAAACACAAAAGAACTAATCATATTTCTACATTGGATTACCAAATGACCAAAATGGCTGCATGCATTTCAGCGTCATTTTTTTAAGCCGTGCCTTTGAATAAGCGTGCATCCGCTTCTGTCACGATCACCAGCGATCTAACCACCAGAAATCACTGGAAAACATTCATGCTGCGTCCCAATCTGCATACTACCGTCCTTAATAGTATGTGAAAATAGAGTATGTCCCAAATCGTAGTATGTAGAAAAGAGTATGCCAAAAATTCCCGAATGTTTTACTATTTCCGGTAAAAATGTTAAGTGTAGAAGCGTCCATACTCTAGCCGCTGATATTGCCCACAGTGCATTGTGCGTTGGACGTGAATTGGATTAAAACAACAAAACCGGATGAAAAGTGTAAACAAACTACAAACAGGATGGACACGCGAGGCCAATCGTCAAGCAAAGACGCTACGATAAAGATGTTTGTATGACTGTTAGTTAATATCTAACCCACTGGAGAATATTTAATTGCCGAAGGAAAACGAATGAATGTTTCTTTAAAGACTTTGAATGTTAAAATAGGGGTAAAAAGGGTAAGAAGCACTGTTTAAGCCACTTCAGGACACCTGTAAGTACAGACTGGAAAGGGTCTGATAAATCAAAGATTAACCGCAAACCGGCAGACAGTTCAAGCTGGACCACTTCAGAACACACTAAACCGCATCCTAGAAGAGCGATGGTGTCAGAGAACGAGGTTAAAGGAGATGGAGGGAAGAAGAAAGAGAGGGGGGAAAACGCTCACAGGCAGCGGAGAAGAAAAAGCAAGGAAAAAAGAGTGTGAGAGAGAGATAGATGAGGGCTGGCTCAAGGTACAGGACAGTGTTGTGAATATTTGATGCTGATGGATCCATGTTCACTCCAGCGGAACAAACTGGATTGAAGCTCAACAGAAACACACACACATGCACACACAAATACACACTTGCACTCTCACACACACACACTCGCACACAAAAAGACACACACTTGCATAAACACACTCATACACTCACTCAATCACACAAGCGCAGACACACACACACACACACACACACACACACACACCCACCCACACACACACTCAATCAAACACACACACACACTCACATACACAGCCTTGGACCCACACACAAACTCAAACACACATACAGACACACACTTGCACTCACATACACTCACTCAAATCACTCAAATCACACACATACACATATGCACACACACACACACACACACACACACACACACACACTAGCATTCACACATACAGACACACAAACTCACACACAAACACACACACCTGCACTCACACAGGCACACATTTGCAATCACATACACAGACACCCACACTTACTGTACACTCACATACAGAAGGACACACACTCACAGACACACGCCTGCACACACATTCACTCACACACTTACATACACAAAGACATGTACACAGACACACATACACACACACACACACACACACACACACACACACACACACACATGAACACAAAGACACAGACACACACACACTTGCACTCACACGCACACATACATACACACTCACATGCTATACAGACACACACACTTGCACTCACGCACACACACACACACACTATTCACAAAGACACACACTTGCACTCACATACTGTACATACACAAAGACAAACACTCACATATAGTACACAGATACACTTGCACACTTATGTACACAGACACACACACTGTACACAGACACATACACACTCACATACTGCACATACACAAAGACACACACTCACAT
>CAIGQQ010031566.1:0-14775 GCA_903798035.1 Danio albolineatus
TCATTCCTCATCCGATAGATGGCACTGTTGCACTTCCACTCAGAGGAAATCATATTTGAATTCTCTGCTCGTGCACATAAAGTCACTTTGCGAATATGAACATAGGTGTGTATTGGTTTAACACCTTCACTTTTTTGAAGGTGTTTCACTTAAATGAAAGCACCACGCTGTGACTTTGTTCCTGTGAGGATGTGTTAGGTATTTCTGTTGCTGATTACCTGGAAAGTTCATAACAGGTATGCAATTGAACCTGTTGTGTACAGGACAAAATTGGTTCACTTACAGTGTGCTTTGAAGAAACTTTTTACATTAAACCAAACTTACATGTTATATGCATAATCTGGCATTAATTTGGAGAATTTTATTCTGCCTGTGATCTCTAGACGTTAGCCTTGTATCAAATTAAATGTTTAAAAGTGATATATTATTTATTGTTTCAAATAACTAAATAATTATAAAATGTCAAATATTATTCCACTGTCTATCAGGATAAGAAACCTGAACTTTCATTCATTATCCTTTGGCTTAGTCCCCAATTTATCAGTGGTCCCCATGGCAGAATAAGCCACTATTCCTGCGTATGTTTTACGCAGCGGATGCCCTTCCAGCCACAACCCAAAACTGGGAAACACCCATACACTCTCATATTTACACATGAACTCATACCCAGCTAACAAATTTAGGTTGTGAGAACGTTCTTATACTGTTATATGTAACGTTCCGAGAATGTTGAAATGTCCAGTTTGCTTAATGTTACTAGAACGTTCTTTTTAATGTTAGCATAATGTCCTTACAAAGTTTTTAAAACCTAAATTTCCACCAAAATATAATGTTCTAAGAACATTTATTTGTAACGTTCCAATAACGTTGAAATGTCCAGGTGCTTAATGTTGCTAGAATGTTTCTTTATGGTTAGCATAACGTTCTTACATCGTTCAAGAAACATACGATGAGAACGTTCAAGTACAAATAGCGTCCTGAAGACGTTCCAAAAACTTTGTTATAATAACGTTTTTCATCAACATTATGAGAACATTCATTAAGTACAAATAACATCCTGAAGACGTTCCAAAAACTTTGTTATAAGAACGTTTTTCATCAACATTATGAGAACTTTCAAGTACAAATAACGTCCTGAAGACGTTAAAAAAACTTTGTTCTAAGAACATTTTTTTAACAACGTTACAAGAACATTAACAACTTTATGAGAACATTCTAAAATTGTCCCATTGATAACGTTATGTGCTAACATTTTCACAACTTTTAAAGAACGTTAGTGAATGTTCTGGGAACGTTCCCTGTTAGCTGGGTACACTAAGGCAAATTTTGTTCACCCATTTCACCTATACCAACAGGTGAAAAGAGTACTGACAAATCATACTTAAGTAAAAGTACCATTACTTGACTAAAAACATTGCAAGTAGAGTATCTTTTATAAATACTACTCAAAGTATGAGTAAAAAAGTAGTCCTTTTAAAAGTACTCAAGAGTAGTTAGTAGTGAGTATAATGTCAGGAAAGGTTAATGCATTTACATGTAATTTGCGAATGTGTGTAAACGTAACATTCTGTAGTACATTTAGTGATTGCCCAGCAGGCACACAACGTCATAAGATGTTAATATTTGGTTAGATTTAGGTTGTGATGTCATGTGATCAAAATTCGATGTCTAGCCAGTGCCTACGAACCATGTTATTTTGATGTCTAATAACAATGTGAAATGACGTTGATTTTAGGTTGTGTTGTAAAGTTACCAAAATCCAACATTGATCCAACATCTTAAACAATTCAAAAGTTTAAATAAACAGAAAACACCAATGAATCATGAGCTACAAGCAACTGTTAAATTAATTGATCATATTTACAGTGCAAAATGCAGTGCTTTGTATTCATATTTACCAAATACAAATATGCACTTTCGATGCATGACAGAGAAGCTTGGACTTTCTGCACAATATCTCATTTTATTTATTTATAGTCATTTACATGTGAACGTTTGCATTTACCACATGCTTTTAACTAGGGCTGTGAAATTCAACGCAAAAAAAAAAAATATATATATATATATGAAGGGGCACCACGGTGGCGTAGTGAGTAGCACGTTCACCTCACAGCAAGAAGGTTGCTGGTTCGAGCCTCGGCTGGGTCAGTTGGCATTTCTGTGTGGAGTTTGCATGTTCTCCCTGTGGTTGCGTGGGTTTCCTCCGGGTGCTCCGGTTTCCCCTACAAGTCCAAGGACATGTGGTATAGGTGAATTGGGAAGGCTAAATTGTCTGTATGTGTGTGAATGTGAATTTCCCAGAGATGGGTTGCAGCTGGAAGGGCATCCGCTGCGTAAAACATATGCTGGAAAAGTTGGTGGTTCATACCGCTGTGGCGACCCCAGATTAATAAAGGGACTAAGCCAAAAAGAAAAGAAATGAATATATATATATCGCAATTTAAGCACATGCAATTTCTAAACTAAGTAAGGCTGCAACTTTATCAATTAATTTATTTTTATCCAGAATACGTTTTTGTGTGCATGATTTTAATATGTTAACCAGTCAGAGCTAAGCTTAATTCGTCAAGTATGGAAATCAAATTCTAACATCTGATATACGTCAAAGAGGTAACGTTCACACAGTGTCAAGCTGTAGCATCATTAGACATTGATATTTGGTTGATTTTAGGTTGGATGTTGGACATCGACATGACGTTGAGTTCTGATGTCAACCTGATTTTCATTTTCAAACAAAATGCATTGTCCACACGACATTGGGGTACAACGTCAATCTGATGTCATGTTGACGTCTTAGCACCATATTGGTCATCATATAGTAAATATTCGTCATCTTCTGATCAGTGACATGCATTTAAACAGTCTCTGGGTCATTGAGTGTGATTATTTTGGACACTTTTATGCTTCCAAACAGTTTGCTGTATGTATAAAGCACCCATGTCTTGAGATAATTCAGTATGATGCGATGTAATTTTTATTTGTGATTTGATTGGACAAGAATCACAGGACTGACTTTTCTAATCCCTATAGACAGGAAAAAATAATGTAGTGACAGCAGGTTGAAGGAAAGTAGTGGAGTAAACGTATCAATACTGCACTAAAAATGTAATCAAAGGACAGTAAAAGTACACTTTAAAAACTACTCAGTAAATTATTATTCCTTAGAAAAAACACTTAATTACAGTAGTCTGAGTATTTGTAATTTGTTGCTTTACTCCACTGCCTATAGCGAATGTCTTCGGACTGTGGGGGAAACCGGAACCCAGCCGGGACTTGAATCTGCGAGCTTCTAACTGTGGTCAAAATAGCTAAAATCTAGCAGATATGGAATTAAAATGAATGAACATTTGGGGGCTCCTCTGTTATCCTTCTTTTAATATTTCAGAAACTGATACTTTTTCTAAATATATCTTTGAACATTTTTGGCATTGTTATTGTATTTTATTGTCTTCTGCATGTTAGTTGTCATTTTCACATATACATCTTTTGTGTTTTCCTACATTGATTGGATAATTTTATATATTATGAATACAAATTTTAGGGGGTGGCATGGTGGCGTAGTGGGTAGTACGATCGCCTCAGAGCAAGAAGGTCGCTGGTTCGAGCCTCGGCTGGGTCAGTTAGCATTTCTGTGTGGAGTTTGCATGTTCTCCCTGTGGTTGCGTGGGTTTCCTCCGGGTGCTCCGGTTTCCCCCACAAGCCCAAAGACAGTAGTGTATGTGTGTGAGTGAGTATGGATGTTTCCCAAAGATGGGTTGCAGCTGGAAGGGCATCTGCTGCGTAAAACAAATGATGGATAAGTTGGCGGCTCATTCTGCTGTGGCGACCCCAGATTAATAAAGGGACTAAACCGAAAAGTAAGTGAGTGAATAAAAATGTATATTAATTCAATGTAAATAATATATATATATATATTTAAAATTTGGTTAATCTCACACACCCTTAGAAGTTTGATGAGATCCCCCCCTACAGGCCCCAGGGCCCCTGATTGAGAACCGCTGATGTGAAGGAAACTGATTTATATGCCACGCAGGTTTTCTAATATGAGAATATGATGTCTGAAAGACCATCAGTGTTAGAGAAACACAAAACTCATCTCCGTAACAGATTGCCTTGTCGTAACATGTCCAAAGTGAGTCAATGGGAGATAGATAGATTCATTCCAATGGGCAATTTATTCTCTTCCGGCTGCATATTAAAGTCAAGCTTCAATGTCCATTGTTGGGCATAAGGGATTAAGAGTTTCACTGCAGCTCTAATGGAGAGCGAAAGAGAGAGAGAGAGAGTGAGATTAGGAAAAGTTATTCAAGATATATCTGCAGATATTTTTTGAAGGACCATCAAAAACCCTGCTGCAGTCCCTCCGGTGCAGTTTAGTTCAGACGTATTTATTTCGGTCTTTGTATTACTGCCATTAAATCTGCAATGTTTGCACGCTCGTTCTCTCCCCAGGTCAGAGCCTTTGCCACACAAAGACCCATCATTAGTATTCCTTATACGACTTTGCGCCAGACAGCCAGCGCTGCTTATAAAAAGCTCCTCTTCTATCACAGAGAGACACCCCCCGTACACATGGTGATGGGCTTATTTAAGCATGAGATATAGGTGTATAAATGGAAAGAGAAAGCCGAAAACCTTTATCCAACAACACAAAACCTATCCTGACTAAATCTGTTCCATTTTTTTGTTTAGGTCGGATTCAAATGGAATATGTAAAGGGAGTCCAAACTACTTCTCTTGCAGAAAAGATGGATTTCCATGCACACACACACACATGCGTTTGTGCACACGCCTGCTCATAAATACAGAACAGGGGCCCCTGCTAACAGTTGTCATGTTGTCGGATGAAATGACCTTTGCTTAAATGACTGCATGTCTTTTCACGCCACATTGAGTTGCTTTGCATTAACAGACGGGCCTCTGCTGGACACTGTCATGTGTGTGTAGCAATGGAGAGGATACATAAGGGTTAGGGTGGCTCATCGGCTGGACCACCTATACAGACAGGCAACACTTTAGTATAGGGACCAGTTTCACAGTGTTGGGTAAGTTAGTTCATTCATTCATTCATTCATTTTCTTGTCGGCTTAGTCCCTTAGTCGGCTTATTAATCCGGGGTCGCCACAATGGAATCAATCGCCAACTTGTCCAGCATATTTTCTATGCAGCGGATGCCCTTCCAGCTGCAACCCATCTCTGGGAAAAATCCATACACACACATTCACACTCATACACTACGACAAATTTAGCCTAACCCAATTCACCTATACCACATGTGGGGGAATTAGTACCCGGAGGAAACCCACGCAACCAAGGGGAGAACATGCAAACTCCACACAGAAATGCCAACTGACCTAGCCGGGGCTCGAACCAGCGACTTTCTTGCTGTGAGGCGAACGTGCTACTCACTACGCCACCGTGGCACGTAAGTTAGTTCAAAAAAGTAAGAAATTATGAGTTACTAATAATATCAATAAAATTGTATTTAGATTACTTTTCTAATAACTATATTTGAAAAGTAATTAAATGACTTTTCTAAATATGAAAAATCCCCATACATTTCAACACATAGACAATATAAATTTAACTGTTTTATTTCTTAGCATTGGAATGAGTATTAATTAACAAATATTACTCTGTAAAAAATAAAAGTTAAAAATAATATATCAAAACAGGACACTTTTGAAAGCAGTGACATCATATTTCATACATATTTCATGACACTTTTAACTTGACTGACAATCTTCAACGCTTTAAGTTTGGCAAGAAGGTCACTGGTTCGAGCCCCGGCTGGGTCAGTTGGCATTTCTGTGTGGAGTTTGCATGTTCTCCCCGTCAGGGGCGCCGCTAAAGGGGGGGGTGGAGTTAGGACGATTCTAAGGGCCCATGCACTCTAGGGGCCCACATAGATCTGATTTGTAATTAATAACAGACAGTACTGTAATGTAATATAAATTATGAATGTATCTCTAAATTACAAGTAGAACATTTTATTAGAAGTAGAAAAAAATACGGCTTATATCTGCCCCTCGTGTTTGTCACTGTCAAATTGCACCCCCCCCCCGCCCCCCCTTCCCTGTATGGTTCAGTCCGTCAGTAGCGGGAAGAGAGTTGACGCTTTGTTGAGTGCGATCGTAAGATAAAATGTCAAAGCAGCGATGTCCTCGAGGTTAACATCAGCTGCGTCACAAATCACATACTTATGCACTATTCTACGCCATTTTGTAGTATAAATAGTGTAAGTAGTGCGTTCACACTGAAAACTCTAATGCACGTGGCATATTTTATGGGTCTCGGCTTATTTATGGGTCTCATTGTAATATAGTTTTGTGTCCTATTTATTTTTGTCACTGCTCCAGTGTTTTGCACATTGTATGAGACACTATTGCAGTACAGTTATTTAAATAGTTACACATTGGTGTTTTGTGTGTTTAGAAATGTAAAATTTTCTGTGAATATTTGATTTCTGTTTCTTTTTTTGTACTACATTTACATTTGAACAATAAATCATCTGCTGGCTACAGTCATGGCCCTTCTCTTACTAAATACTGATAAGTATTGGACAAAATCAATAATAAAATGCATAGGTCAGTATAACTACACTGCAGACAAAGAGTTTGGATAGCTAACTTGGTAGTAGGGGGCCCATCCTCATACTTTTTCACGGGGCCCAAAATTGCTAGCAGCGCCCCTGCTCCCCGTGATTGCGTGGGTTTCCTCCGGGTGCTTCGGTTTCCCCCACATGTCCAAAGACATGTGGTACAGGTGAATTGGGTAAGCTAAATTGTCCGTAGTGTATGAGTGTGAATGAGTGTGTATGGATGTTTCCCAGAGATGGGTTGCAGCTGGTGCGTGAAACATATGCTGGATAAGTTGGCGGTTCATTCCGCTGTGGTGACCCCAGATTAATAAAGGGACTAAGCCGACAAGAGAATTATTGAATGAATGAAAATTTTAAAGCAACCAGCTGCAAAGAAACGTTGAGTTTGTTAAACTTCATTAGTTGTGCCAAAAAGAGAAGGCAAAAAATAAAACACACATACACTTATTTAACAACACACTTTACATGCCAATTTGCACATAACAGCTGCACATATAACGTTGTATATAGTAATATACTTGTACATACACTTGTTCATCTGTATTTTTGCATTTAACACTTCTATTTTTTGAATATATTTATTTGTTTTGTTTAATATATTAATTCTGCTGCACTGTAGAAGCTCTGTCACGACAACAAATTCCTCGTATGTGTGAACATATCTGGCTATAAAGCTCTTTCTGATTCTGAAATAATTTTTTTCTGAGTTGACTGAAAAGGCTGGTTTAAGTCAAGAATACTTTATGGAATAATTTGGCATAACTTCAACCACTGCAGCTTAATAAACTTTTTTTTTAATAATATAAAGTCACCTCAACTTAATTTTTTACTTTCATTTTATGAGTAAATTCAACCCTGAGCTCAAAAATATGTCCACCTATCTTACAATTTTAAACTTAGTTAGTTTGTAAGTTGGATTTTTTACAGTGATGACATTTGCATAAATTAACGGTTGAATTAAAAAAGAATTGGCCGTTATTGCACGTCCTTATTTGAAACCAGTGACAAAAAAAGGAGAAAATGTGTTCTTTGCACAATAGACATTCTGAGTTATTGATGAATAAAGCTTTGTGTTTCATCTCATGGCAGAGACACACACACTGTTGCAAGGGCAGTAAAGCCACGGTGCCCTTGTTAAAGGAATGGACGCCTGAGGCTGGTTCAGATGCATCTATATCCAGGGTGTGATCTTAAGCTGGAACATTCTCATCTGACCTGGGATCAGTCCAGCCCTCTGGAAACACAGCCAGGGAATCAATCACACAGTAACGCCGACCACCCTCTTCCCTCAGAGCTTTCAGAAAAAAAAATACAGTCCTCCTTTCTCCCCCTTCTCTGCTCTCCAGGTCAGAGTTTGTCTATGAATTTTTCTGTCTTTCTCTCCCAAGGGCAGCTGGACACTTCAAGCCTTGCTCGCTGAGACTGCGCTCTGACCATTTACCATCACAAGTTCTGGTCAAGATAATAAGGACAATTGTGTCATATTTACGAGGTTAACAGTGGTACTTTTAAGAACTTCAGAGCAAACTTTTAGTAGCTTAGGCTACGTCATCAACATTATACCAATATTGCTATTATTATTATTATTTTCAGATTCTAAAAGGTTTGAATCTACACATTCAACACAGGCTCATTTTGAAAACGTGGTCCTATATATATTTCAAGAGTTGACACTTAACTGATGATTGATTATAAAGCTTGTTTGGCATGCTGTCCCGGGAGAGAACCCTGAGCTCATAAGATCCGCGAGCCCAGGGCTCCCTCCCGTTCGCAAGGCAAGAGGAGAGTTTGAGCTCGAGAACTCCCCTGCGGGTAGCTAATGAACGGATAGTGATTGCTACGAAAAGATAACTACTTACTAGGAGCACGTCTATGGTGCCAATTTGTATTATTCAATTAACTTAAGTTGCATGTTTTTGGACGGTGGGAGGAAACCGGAGACCCCGGGGGAAACCCACCTGAGCACGGGGAGAACGCATAAACTCCACACAGAAACATCAGCTGGCTTGGTAAGGACTAGAACCAGTGATGTTCTTGCTGTGAGGCAACAGTGCTAACCACTGGGCCACCGTGTCACCCATCTAGGAAAGGAGGAGGAGTAGGAGTGGAAGGGGGGATTCTTCAAAACGAAGATGGCTGTGATATGGAACTTAGGGTATATATAGTGGCTTAGGACTCATCTGATTTGGTTGAATCATAAATTGGATAATGCGGGACCAGCTGCAAGCAACCATCTGCACGTGATCCTCTCGAAATTAGTTTATAAATAAACTTCACTTCTGGAGATCACAAATAATGTAGCCAGAAGCACAAATGGCTGCATTTCATACTTAAAATGATGCTATAGGGCGGTATGACACCATTCCTTTTCGCACTTACCATTATATCTTTTAATAAAATTAACTTGCACATGGAGGCGGCACAGTGGCGTAGTGAGTAGCACGTTCACCTCACGTAGTGAGTAGGACGTTCGCCTCACAGCAAGAAGGTTGCTGGTTCGAGCCCCAGCTGGGCCAGTTGGCATTTCTGTGTGGAGTTTGCATGTTCTCCCCGTGGTTGCGTGGGTTTCCTCCGGGTGCTCCGGTTTCCCCCAAAGTCCAAAGACATGTGGTACAGGTGAATTGGATAAGCTAAATTGTCCGTAGTGTATGAGTGTGAATGTGTGTGTATGGATGTTTCCCAGAGATGGGTTGCGGCTGGAAGGGCATCCGCTGCGTAAAAAATATGCTGGATAAGTTGGCAGTTGATTTCGCTGTGGCGACCTCGGATTAATAAAGGGACTAAGCCGACAAGAAAATGAATGAATGAACTTGCACATGGAAACTACTGCGCACACATAACCCACACAGCCTTCGCTTGCATTCACATTCTCTCTCTCTCTCTCTCTCTCTCTCTCTCTCTCTCTCTCTTTCTCACACACACACACACACACACACATGTAGATATTCACCCTGCACAAGTTAATGGCGGATCCATTAAAATAAATACTGGAATGCAAAACACAAATTCCGTCAATTTCCGGCTCACATTAAGCCCTGGTTATATTCAAACTGTGCCATATGACTGGAAAACATCAGAATTGGGTCACTTGCACCTTGTATCATAAATGTGGCACATATTATAACCTACTGTTATAGGGACCAGTGGAGACTGAGACCTAAAATTAGCTCTGTGAGTATTCAAAATGCTTTGAGGTTAGTGGAAAATTACATTATAGAGAGAAAGTATAATACTTTTTCAAAAGCAACAAAGAAATTGCACGTACATGTAATAAAGTTAGAAATAATAAATCATGAAATGAATGTTTTTCTACAAGTTATTTAACAGTTGTGTAACAGAAAAAAAATATCATAATTAGAGGGAAGATTTTAAAACAATTTGACAATTATAAAAAGATATATAGGTTTAAATAATCATTCACATTTTAAAATAATTTAGCAATTAGGCAACAAACAATATGAATTGTCTTCATTATATAGATATAGTCCAGGATGGGTTAGCAAACTTATATTATAAAAGCATGCAATTATTCAATAACAATAATAATGTTTAATAATAACTATTCTGAGTATAAACAAACAAATACATACATACACATACATACACACACACATAGGCACACCAAACAACAGGTAGTGTTATAAAGCTGTGTCATAAAAGAGAAAACCTACAGGATTCTGACCAGAACCAGGAAATCGGAGCACATCACACCTGTCCTCAGATCTTTACACTGTCTCCCAGTGACATTCAGAATAGATTTGAAAGTATTACTACTTGTGTATAAATCACTAAATGGCCTAGGACCTCAATACATTACAGATATGCTGACTGAATACAAACCTAATAGATCACTCAAATCATTGGGATCATATAGAAATTCCAAGAGTTCAGTCAATGCAGGGTGAATCTGCTTTCAGCTATTACGCCCCTCACTGCTGGAATCAGCTTCCAGAAATGATCAGATGTGCTCCAACATTAGGCACATTCAAATCAAGACTGAAAACACATCTGTTTAGCTGTGCCTTTAGTGAATGAGCACTGTGCTACGTCCAATAGATCGCATTTTAGTGTCTTTCTTTTTCTTTTTCATTCTTTTATAACTTGTTTTAACATATTTTAAACTGTTTTTATCTGTTATTTTTATTATTTGCTTTTATTTTCTCATACTTTAAATCCTATTTCTGTTTATGTAAAGCACTTTGAATTGCCACTGTGTATGAAATTCATTCATTCATTTTCTTTTCGGCTTAGTCCCTTTATTATTAGGGTCTTATCTTATCTTTCCTAACTTATCCAGCATCTGCTTTACGCAGCAGATGCCCTTCCAGCTGCAACCCATCTCTGGGAAACACACTCATTCACACATATACACTACGGATAATTTAGCTTACCCAATTCACCTGTACCGCATATCTTTGGACTGTGGGGGAAATCGAAGCACGTGGAGGAAACCCACACAAACAAGGGGAGAACATGCAAACTCCATACAGAAACACCAACTGACCCAGCCGAGGCTCAAACCAGCGACCTTCTTGCTGTGAGGCTACAGCAATACCTACTGCGCCACCATGTCGCCCCTGTGTATGAAATATGCTGTGAAAATAAACTTGCCCTTGCCTTACATTACAGCCAATACTTTATAATATACAGGGTAAATTACATGACAGAAAGCTAAATGCAGACAATATGGGGTCTATAGATGTTTTTTTTTTTCACTACAATTAGATGATAAAGAAAATGACTGATGCTCTGTTCAATTGAACGTCATACCATCACTATACGGCTTCAAGATCATGTTGTAAAGCTGCGTTTTCTTGCTCCAAAACTGGAGGACTATGTGATTGCCTTCATGTGATACATTACATTGACATGATTGCTGAATATTGTCCAGCATATAAAAAATGGAAAAGGGGGCCATATAAGTTTCTGCTGGGACCTCAGAATTCATGACATGCAATTGGATTTGCTGAAGGATCTTTCCGTGTGGCTGCAGCGATATTGATGACAGCCAGAGCTTTCACACACGGCTGCTCGGCGCTCATGCTGAGGGACTTTCTCTAATCCGATTCAGCTATTAGAGCAGGAGACCCTCAGCCGGGGGTCTGTGGCCCTTTCCCTCGCTCTCTGTGCTCAACCGAACTGAGCTACATCAGGCTTACTGCTGCTGAGAAAGAGAGAGAGAATTAAAATGATGCTAAAAAAAGCGTGATTGCACAGAACTGGATCCATCAGCTTGACAGGTTGGATAAATGAGATGCCTTCTGGCAGGTTCCACTGTGGCTTATTTATTTGCATTAATAACCTGAAGGACAGATGCAGAGTGGTCACTAAAATTAACGAAGTGTTAACAGAGAGGAAGAGAGAGAAAAACGGCGAGGAACTCTTAGTTTTATAAATAAATAATGTGGCAGCAGATTCTGTCTCTCTCTCTCTCTCTCTCTCTCTCTCTCTCTCTCTCTCTCTTTCTGTGTGTGTGTGTGTGTGTGTGTGTTTGTGTGTTAAACTACTAAACACTTATTATTTATTCAGTTTAATTAATTAGTTTTATTATTTATAATTCATTATTATCTAGTTAGTTTTTGTTTACATTTCTTAAAACTGAACAAATGAAGATGGATCATGTGATCAATTATTTTTTGTTGCTCCACGTTTGCTTTGAGGAAACATTATAAAAAGCAAAAGATCCAAATAAATAAATAAATAAAATTCAACAAAACGAAAAGTACTTTCGCTGGACTTCTGTCTTCTGTCATTGAAATCCTTGTTGTCTCCACATATTAAGCTGGTAGCCTATGAAAAATAGAGTAAAAGTGACCAACCTGGTTGCTTTCAGACATTAAAATAAACAAAAGAACTCACCTCTCAGATCTCTAACTAGACAACCCATGCTCATAATGAACACTTACCTGTATGTATATTTATATTGTATATACTGTATATATAGTACATCCGCTGCGTAAAACATATGCTGGATAAGTTCCGCTGTGGCGACCCCAGATTAATAGGGACTAAACCAAATAGAAAATGACTAAATATATATATATATATATATATATATATATATATATATATATATATACACACCACTTTTTGAGATCTCAAATTTCTCACGCAAACGAGAGAACATGGCCATATTCACCTATACCACATGTCCAGCTGCAACCCACGACTGGGAAATACCCATACATTCTCATTCACACACATACACTATGAACAATTTAGCTTACCCAATTCACCTATACCTCATGTCTTTGGACTTGAGGGGGAAACTCCACACAGAAATGACAACTGACCCAACCAGGACTCAAACGGCGACCTTCTTGCTGTGTGGCAACAGTGCTAACCACTGAACCAGCGTGTCGCCCCCTTGAAAAAAGTTGATACAGTGAAAATACTATTTGTTTTGATAACCTTCAATCCTGATTGTTTGCCTTCTTGTTTGGAGTGGCGGTGCTTCTCTGTTGTCAGTTTGATGGCTTTCTTACAGAATATTCATAACCACGCCCGTCTTATTGTTAGTTTGCTATGAAGAAATGATTTGCAAAAATAAAACCCATCCCCCTACTCAATATTCTGTTTCAGTTAATAATAATAATAATAATTCCTTACATGTATATAGCGCTTTTCTAGACATTCAAAGCGCTTTACACAATTTCCTCATTCACCACCAGTGTGCAGCATCCACCTGGATGACGCGACGGCAGCCATTTTGCACCAGACCACACACCACACACCAGCTGATTGATGGAGAGGAGACAGAGTGATTAAGCGAATTATGCTATGGGGGTGGTTAGGAGGCCATGATGGACAGAGGCTAATGGGCAGATCTGGCCAGGATGCCAGGACAAACCCCTACTCTTTTTCGAAGAACATCCTGGGATTTTTAATGACCACAGAGAGTCTGGACCTTGGTTTAACGTCTCATCCGAAAAACGGTTACTAGACGGTTACAAGAAGTTGAAAGTATACCAGCACATTGGAATAAAAGTCTTAGCAACTTCTGGTTCTCACAGACCTCAAGACTCGTTGCTCTGATTTAAGACCTTTTTAAACCCTTGATTCACAGAAAAGCCTTTTAAGACTTTTTAAAGACCCACAGTAACCCTGCCAGATACAATATTAATAAATGCAGATTTTTTGCTATGCAACTACATAATGTTCTCATCATTTCACTATAGATCATCGAAAAAGGCCTGGAGGATCAATCTACAGTTCTTCTCGTTGCCTCCTATGACACATTAGCCTAGCATGCTCACCTCTAATCCGCTAACATTCATCTGCATAATAAATAAGCAGAAATAATTATTGTCTCATTTGAATAAATGGATCTCCAGCTTGTAAGATAACCATTGTTAAGGCACACGCAACTCCACTTCCATAGCGGCGAGGAAGATTGTTCTCTCCATGAGATGGAGCCACCAGTGATGGACATGCGACTCGCAGATGCTCGCATATTCATTTCACGTATGGGGGGTAGAGAGGCACTTTTTAAACATGAGGCGGGAAGCTTGGGCAGGTATTTACAGCTGCCTCCCATCGCTCTCCTATTTGCTTCATCACGGGTGGCGAGGGAAGATGCGGGAGACTGAACGGTTTCTCTGAGCGTCTGCAGATGCTCTAACACGGGTCCCCGGAGGCATATAATAACCTATTACCTCCATCTCTGACTAAAACACACATTTAAACTACAATTACACCCCCTGCTTTCTTTGCCTCTTGCTTTTCATTTCATTCCCCTACAGTGTCTGCTCTGCAATTCAGTGCTGCGTTTTTTTGGCAGCTGTGTTCGCTGTACATCTCTCTCTTTCTTTCTCTCTTTCATGAAGGAAGAGAGATCTTCTCACAGCCTGAGAGGTGTTTGGTGGGCCAATTTATTACCTGGCAGAATTGCTCTCAGTGAATATTTCCTCCAGCTCACATGCACACATTTAAGGAAGTTTAGTCAAACTGAAAAAGTTTCATTTCTGCACTTTTCTGTTAACACTGCATTTGGTTCTGTTTGTATATGCCATTGTGCTTAGCTGTTTAGAACTTGATTTTGATCAATTATGTTTGATGAAACTCACAGAAAAGAAACTGGCAAGCAAATTTATTTATGAAACAACAAGAGAAAAACAGCAATTTCTTTTATTTTTTTCACTACTTACGATATACAGTCTATACAGCATATACAG
>CAIGQQ010031566.1:19775-56505 GCA_903798035.1 Danio albolineatus
CAGAAAAGTACGGAGAGGTAGCGGCTAGCGTGACTAGCTCAGCAAGAGTGTGTGTAAACACTCGCTTATTTGCTCGCTGGTCTGTGATAGAACTCACTCAACTACCTTAATCGTCGTGTAACTGTGTCCTTTCGTAATTTTTAATTCGTTGTCATGGTTTATTTCCTGTTAAGAAAGGGTCCTAGTCAAGGTTTGAATGACTCGAGACCGGACTAGCCTGATGTTGTGCTAACCGGTAAAACAGCACCTGGATTAGCACAGCTAATAAGTTAAGCACCGAGACGCGCTTACTCGTTGTAACTAAGCACACGTCTTCGATCAGGTTAATTAAAGAGTGTTAAATGTATGTAGCTGTCAAAAGCATTACTCTTAAACATGTTTTTCTTGCTCATACCTAGTTGTAGACTAAAAATATCATCTGGAGTTTGATGTTGGTTCGTTATTTGGCTAATGAAAAACATCTTTTGTCTCTAGTAATGTCAAGGAAACTTGGATGACACTGGCTTTTTGCACTAAAACTGAGTTGATTACTTGATGTTCTTTTAACTTAAGTTTTTTTTTAAGTGATTGCTTTAGATTGAAACTCTGTGTTTGAGTCTCTGGCTTTAGTTAAAATCAAGGACTAATTAAAATACACCCATATCATCTCATTAAAAAGTGGGTGAGAGTAAGTAAAACTGACTTGGAGTAATTTAGAAGGATTTGCATTGAAACAGGGGCTTCGATCTCTGACTTTATATCTAATCAAGGACCACCTGTATTGTGTAATTGTAAAATTGTGAAATGGATGTAAACCGAGGGGCTAAAGAAGTCATACTTGAATTTCATTGCATCATCTCAGCTGTCTCTGCATTTGTTTCTCATAGACGTAGGAAAGCTGTTACAAGTACAGAATGGGACTCCAGCAAGCACAAGCTACAACGGGGTAGATGCCCTGCATGCCTGTAACATCCTCCAGCAGCTTAAAGCCTTGTACGACGAAGCTCAGCTGACTGACATTGTCGTGGAAGTGGACCATGGGAAGACATTCTCTTGTCACAGAAATGTTCTTGCTGCCATCAGTCCTTATTTCAGGTAGCAGCCGCACAGATCACACACCTATAAAGACAAACTACAACACAGAGCTAATATGTATTCAGTTGTAAAATGTTTTACATACACATAATAAACAGTTAAATTTATTAGACAAGTCACTCATTTTGTATAACCAGTAGTTATTAATGCACTTTTATTTACTTTTTATTTCAAATAAAGCTGACATGAAAATCTAATTTAATTAAATCATTCAAGATTCAAAAAAACATTCAAGATTTTGTCATGACTATGTGTACATGTTAACACTGGTATGATATGAACAATAACTTATTTAGTAAAGCATTGCCACCTAAAAAAACAAAACAGTATAAACATTTTAATAGTAACAAATACTAAACAGGTCTTAATTAATGTAAGTACTTGATCCAAAATGCAAGCCACTGATTTGCATTTATAGTAAATGATTGCTTAAAAAATTGATAGTAATTGATAATACAATAGATTTTTTCAATATTTCACAATGTATGATCTGAGCAATTCCATACAAATGTCAACTTTGCCATAAAAAAACAAAGTTTTCAGCAAAATAACGAAACCGTTTTCTAAGTTTTTTTGTTTGTTTTTTGGTAGGCTTGTATTTGTACAATACTGTAAAATACTCAAAAATGTCCCTGTCAGTGTTTTCAAAATATTATATTTTATTTATCAAAGTCACACAAGTGGCAGTTTCAAATATGTCACATTCATTGAGTGATGTCGCATCCGTAATAAAGTTTTTTTCTCATTAATGCAAAAATGTAAAACAAAAAACAACTCTTATCTTTTTGCTTAGCATTGTTTCTTTTGGATTGTGCAGTTTAATTCACTGAACTTCTACAAAGTATGTTGTATACTGCATACCTGTCAACCCTCCTGTTTTTTCCTGGATTATCCTGTATTTTACAGTTCTATCCCGCTATCATCCCGTAAAGGCATTTTCCAGTATTTCTCCTATTTTTTTAAGTCTTTCTCTGAATGGTGGCAGTAAACATTATATGTTATATGTGTGAATTGTTAAAATGACACCTCTGTTATTTAATGTAATCAAACAAAAAAATCTAAATAAATGAGATTCATTCTTTGCTCTTTAGAATGTGTAAGTTATACAGTGAGAAAAGATTTGAAAACTTGATTCTATTTATTTATTACAATTTTTATAATATAGCTATTAATGTTAATAGAGTGTTTGCAATTTTTTTGCTGCTAATGTGAATTAATGTTTTGAGTTTTTACTGCAAATGTCACATCCATCATGCTGGAATTGCTCATATCTTAAAAAGCTTTTGACTGGCTTTTTTTTTTTTTTTTTTTTTTTTTTTTAAAGAACATAACACCTATTTCAATAGGGACCCTTAATAAAGACACAGATATTTTATGAACTGATGATAGTAAAGGACATTTCCTGTAGTCAGTTTCACAATATCTGGCATATTAGTAGAATCAGAAGTAGAAACATGTCTCATCTTTGACAGATGTGCAGCAGTAAAAGCCAGGGCACACTAGACTAGGCATGGGCCAGTATGAGGTTCTGACTGTATGATAACCTTGGATAAAAATATTATGGTTTCACAGTTTTGTTATAATTGCTCTAAAACATTTTCTTTTTTTAATTGTCTGGGTAAAAAAACAACATTTTAAGAAACATTTAAAATATTTTGGAACTGTAAACATGTTATTTACAGTAAACATGCACCATTAAAATGCAGTATTTTTAATTTGCTGTAATTCGGAATACAGTAAAACAAATGTAGTGAAACATGATCAGCCACAGAAAGGGATTTTTTTTTTCTGTCTGGAGAACGAAAACAAAGATGAAATAAGGAGGGTGCAAGGAGGGTGTAAATGCTTTTTTTGTTTCTTAAAATACTTTACATTTGTTGGTTTACTAAATAAAAAAAATAAATACAAATAAGTAAATAAAACTAAATTTGTAAATTCATATGACTTTGCAGCAAAAAATGTTATCATTCCAATGCAGCTACAAATATGTATTTAACATTGACTGCAGTTTGAGATTGTTTTACTGATGTAACTCTTATTCAGAGTATGCAAATTGCCTGTGTGTAAATGGCAGATTTACCTTTATGGTTTAAAACTGAATTATTGTCAAAATTTGTTTATCACCTCGTAAATTTTCTCTCACAAAACGCAGGGCAATTAACATTTCTCATGTCACTTTATATGATAATTAAAAACAAGTAAATATTTTTACTTTTACATGTGTTTAAGCGCTAATAGTCAACCTATCTAATAACTTTAGTATTTTTCCTCTGTTGAAACATTAGATTGCAATCAGCAACTGATACCATTTAAAAACTTTCGTTAAATAAAAACACATTTTAATGGCGCTTTATCTTTTGCCAGATCCATGTTCACAAGTGGCCTTACAGAGAGCAGTCAGCGGGAGGTGCGGATCGTTGGCGTGGAGTCAGAGTCCATGCATTTGGTTCTGGACTATGCTTACACCTCACGGGTCACTCTCACAGAGTCGAACGTGCAGGCCCTGTTCACGGCCGCCAGCATCTTCCAGATCCCAGCCCTCCAAGACCAATGTGCCCAGTTTATGATCAGCCGCTTGGACCCTCAGAACTGCATCGGGGTCTTCATGTTCGCAGATGCCTACGGTCACCAGGAGTTACGAGAGCGTTCACAAGATTACATCCGCAAGAAGTTTCTATGCGTAATGGGTGAGCAAGAGTTCCTTCATCTGACCAAAGAACAACTGGTCAGCATTCTTAATAGTGACGATCTGAACGTGGAGAAAGAGGAGCATGTGTATGAAAGCATTGTGCACTGGTTGAAGTATGATTGCTCACGTCGGGAAGCCGATTTACCAGAGGTTTTTGCCAAATGCATCCGCTTACCGCTGTTGGAAGAGGCCTTTCTGAGTCGCATACCTCCAGCCTTCGCTCTGGCCTTGTCTAGGGATTCCTCGGATAAGAGTCGGCTCAACGGCACCAATGGTTGCTCTCAAAGGCTTGGTATGACTGCATCCGAGATGATCATCTGCTTCGATGCCGCTCACAAGCATTCAGGGAAGAAGCAGACCGTGCCTTGCCTGGACATTGCCGCCGGGAAGGTGTACAAGCTGTGCAAGCCACCCAATGACCTCCGAGAGGTTGGCATTTTGGTCTCATCAGAAAACGACATCTTCATTGCTGGAGGCTATCGGCCGAGCAATAGTGAGGTGTGCATTGACCACCGTGCAGAAAGCGACTTTTGGCAGTACGAACACGCTGGTAATAGGTGGCTTCCAAGGTCGCCCATGCTACGGGCACGCATTGGCTGCCGACTAGTGCACTGCTGTGCGAAACTTTATGCTCTGGGCGGTCGAGTGTATGAAGGGGACGGGCGTAATGCGTTGAAGTCCGTGGAGTGCTATGATGCCAGAGACAACTGCTGGACAGCGGTCAGCCCCATGCCGGTGGCCATGGAGTTTCACAGCACAATAGAGTATAAGGATCGCATCTATGTGCTGCAAGGTGAGTGGGGTTATTGCGGAGTCACCTGAAATCAGGCTGTACAAACGCATATATCCTTGTAATTCATTGGCCTGTCGTGTCTTTTAGCTCTGCTCTGATGATAAGGTCAGGCGAGTTAACCTCTCTCAGCAAAATCAGCAGTAAAGAGCTTGAGAAGCACTTACTCTTAGAGACGCGCTGAAATTATAACCGCTGTAAGTTTGCAGCAGAAAGTGTCAGAGAAAAGTTAAACAGAGAAAATGCTTATTTGGAAAGGAGAATGTAAACAGCAACTGATGTTTTCCCAGAAAAAAAATATTTGTTCATTTTTTTATATGGCTAGATTTGATATTTTGAAATCATAAAAAATTTTCTTTTTAAAAATCAGCATTGCACACTAAAACAAGCACAGTGCTTTCACTAGTACAAAAATGGAACTTAATATAACACCAATTTGGTTTAATCAGTTATAAAGATTATTTAAAAAATAAATATAAATACTTAAAAGAACTGACTAATTATTGTTAAATTATTGTTTGTGTATATCTACACAAGGTATTATGGTTAACTAAACAAAAAAGTAGAACTTAAATTTTTGTTTTATGTAAATGTAAAAAAGAAGGCTGAAATAATATCTAAATATTAATTAACTAAAACAGTTATAAATTATTATTAAAATATTTATTTAAAACTTAATATTGCACACTGAAATATGAACAGTTACAAATAAAACAAAACAAATCAATTTGGTCTAATCAAAAGTGTTGGGAGTCTATTGTTTATTTTTTTTTAAAGTAAAGCTGAAGTATCAGATGAAAAAACGAGTTGACTAGAAAAAAGACAGCCACAGAATCATATTCAAATGATTAATAGCTGCATTTGAATTTATCAGATGTTTAAATGCTACATAAATTGGTTTGTGAAATTCATTTTTCATTCAGGATTTTTTGTTTAATTTTGAGCTGAGCAAAACAAAACAGTAACTGAAAATATTCATTTTATATTTAAACGTTTTATGTAACCAGTTTTTGATGTTGATCATTTTATGACTCTTTCGCAGGTGAGTACTTTTTCTGTTTCGACCCACGCAAAGACTATTGGGGCCATTTATCGTCCATGAACGTTCCCCGAACTCAAGGTTTGGCTGCCCTGCACAAAAACTGCATCTACTACATAGCAGGCATCTGCAGGAACCACCAGCGCACATTCACTGTCGAGGTGTATGACATCGAGCAGAACACATGGTGCCGTAAAAGAGACCTTCCCTTCGACCAAGCAACCAGTCCCTACATAAAGGTGCTTCTGCTTCAGGGCCGATTGCATCTGTTTGTTCGAGCCACACAGGTCATGGTAGAAGAACACGTGTTTCGCACCAGCCGCAAAAACTCGCTCTACCAGTACGATGAAGAAGCCGACCATTGGACAAAGGTCTACGAGACGCCGGACCGCCTCTGGGACCTCGGCCGCCATTTCGAGTGCGTGGTGGCCAAATTATACCCTCAGTGTCTTCAGAAAGTGCTGTGAGCGGCGAGGAGGGGAAGATCACAACGTGCTGTTTGAGACAGCAGATCAATATTTTTGGAGGATTGGATGGTGGTACTGCTAATACATGGTGCTGTCTGTGTCCCCGATAGTAGAACTGCAGGGGAAGTCTTAAAGCGTTAAAGGTTCCAATCAATAAACTCGAGGGTGCTGTTCGAAAAGTGAAAAAAAAAGGCAGTATTTTACGTTTGACAATTGTGCACAAAGCACCCACACAATCGCTTGTTTTACAGTTTCAAAAGTGAATCATAAGTGCAATTATCTTTGGGGGTTTTTTCTCTCTTTTTGGCAGATGTTGAGTCATTTTCTGCTCCATTCTATCTAAAGTTTCTGTTGCTGTTTTGGCTTGGGTTGTTGGTGAGCGTGAGCAGTAGATGTCCATGAGGACAAGCAGTATGTCAACAGATGAGTACAATTTATGAAAAATAGGTGAAAAAATAAATGTATAAAGCTATAAATATTCATACGGGTATGATGAGCGAGTTTGCTCACTGTTAGTGTGAATACTGAGTTTTTTATTTGTGGTTTCTTTCAGGTTTGCAGATGCGGAGGTTGATCAATGCCACCTACTAAGAGACTTTCTGTGGTTTGCTTAAGAATTTAGTTAGAGGATTTTCGATTATTAATGGAAATTACTTGTTTGCCAAGATTTACATGCAGGTGGCTGTCATTTATTTTTTAAGAGTCTTCTCATTTACTTTAAATCAGCCTGTGTGCTACAAACATCACAGCAGTTTTTAGTTTTCCTTTGCTTTTTATGATGTGCCCAGCTTCCACATTCAAATCTATATCTTTGCAATTTCGCATCACCAGCCAGATCTTTAGTGAGGTTTCAAGTTTATACTCAGTCTCCATATTGGAGAAGAGAAAAAAAAAACGCGGATACCAGCTTAATTTGTAGCTGAAATCAAAAGCGGGCAATTTGTTTACGGCCAAAACAACAGAACAGCTCAGATCGAGAGAGAACATGGAGCGAGTTAGAGAGGAAACTGCCAAAGTGTGGATGCTCACATTCCGCTGGCATTTATTGACTTGTATCTGAGACATACTGGCGCGGTTTGAATATAAATGCCTCCAAAATGCCAAAATGTGTTCAAGGAAGGCCTAGCCTGCACCTCGTGGCAGCAATAACAGGTGTTCTGTCATGGTTCCGTAGATAAAGTGCATTAGAAAACTCAAGCGATGAGGTTTTTCAACAGTAATTCCTGAAATTAAAAAAAATGGCCTTTGTTTTGTCACCAAGGGCAGAGTTGGTTAACGTTCAGTCAGATGTGTTGCTATCCAGGGATGTAATGGTGCCTGTTCACTTCAAAAGCACAGGCAGCAGTGATGGAGCGAGCTGAGCGTGTTTGAAGTCTTACAATACAGTTTGCGTTTGCACTAAGGTGCTTTGACTTTAGAAAAGGTGTGTTTTGCAACTCTCCTATAAAGGTGTTCACTCATGTTCTGTTTATTAAAGCTTGTTTAGTCACTGAATTTTGAAGAAAAAGCTAATTGCTATTTTTGCTGAATTATTACTCAAAAGTAAGCTTAAAGGCAAGGGTGTCAAAGTCAGTTTCTGGAGGTCAGCTGCCCTACACAGTTTAGCTTCAGCTCTGCTTCAACACACTTGCCTGTAGGCTTCAAACAAGCCTGAAGGAGTTTAGTCTGACCAGGTGTGTTTAATTGGAGTTGTGGTCCTCCAGGAGTTTGACACCCCTGGCTTAAAGGGAAAGTTCATCTATTGTCATTTTCTCATCTTTGATTAAAACACAAAAGAAGATGTTTTGAAAAATGCTGGTAGATGGCACTCATTGACTTCCATAGTGTTTTTTTCCCTGCTGTGTAAAGCAAGGGGTGACCAGCATTCTTCCAAAGAACATCTTTTTGTGTTGATAATAATGAGGTCGTTTTCATTTTGAGGTGAACAACCCCATAAAATCTCACAAGTCAGAGTTTTTTAATGTATAACGATTGCAAATTGATTTCTTCAAATTGATGTTTTCTCTAAATATAGCTTTGTTGTACTTTTCTTGTACAAACTTGGAATTACATGTTTATATCTCTTAGTTCTGATATATAAAAAAGAGAAATATACATTTAGAAGATATTTCTGCTCAGTTCTGACATTGATCTCGAAACTTCAACATTTAAACGTCAATTTCGCAATTGACTTTTTCTCAAAATTGCCTTTGTTTGGTCTACGATTGTGTGTGAGAATTTATTGTGAGATGCATATTCTCACAATTGTGCGTTAGTTTTGTGAGAAAAATCGAACCGTTTTGAGGTAAATAATCCAAAAATTCATGATAGTTCAATTTCTGTTAAAGTCTGAAACGGGCTTGCCAACTCTGCAAAATGAACGCTTTCTCTCTTCATTTCTTTGCATCCCGTCATCTTCCAGTCTTGAAACATGGAGAAAAAAAAATATTGTTTTTTGGTGCTGCTTTTTTGACAATCTTGTACAGAATATACAGTGATTTTACAGCCATTTGTCGTCGCTTGACACTTCCAAAAGTTGTCAGTCTTATATAAGTTATTGTGTTTCAACGTTTGTTTCGTTTTTTTCCAGCCTCATGTTTATTTCATCATGCAGGTTCCCGATTTTGCACTACATTGTTTCCCTCCCTGGAAAGCGCTCTGTTTTTTCAGAAACGGAGGCTGAAGACGTGGTAAACGGCGTCTTTAAATAGGACAGCTGATGCCCAGCCTCATCTGGAAGGGAGGTGGAAAAGAAATTGCATTGGTTTTTGGTGCAGTTGCACGTTTCACATACTTGCGCTCAGTAGCATGGGAACCAGAAATGGACACTTCTCAGGATTATTGTCAATACACAGTACTGTATTTAAATGGTTTGTTGTACGTGTAATATACTGTACCATATGTTTGCTGTACTTGCACAGTTTTTTTTTTTTTTTCTTTTTCGAACTTTGAAAAATAGTTGTTGTTTTTTTGTTTGTTTTTCCTTTTAAATGAGTGTGTGTGTGTGTTTCTTTTTTTCTTTCAGTTTAGAATATTTACTCTTAGGTTTGTTAGATTTTATGATTTTGCTGTTTTTTTGTTTTTTTTTAAATTGTGAAACAACATTAACAAGCATTTTTTTTTCCCTTCAGTGTGTGTTCTTTTGGTTTCATCGTGATTGCGTCAGTCTTAAAGAACTCAAAGCATTACAGAAAAGAAGTTATGGCAGTGCTATTTTCCAAAACACCAGTCTGTCTAGATGTTGAATAAAAAAAGCTTTGAAAGAATTTATACATGATAGTTTTGTGTTGCTGGCTGCTGCACGTGTGAAAGCTTTATCACAGGAACTTCTTCTCAGTTTCTCTCGGCTTGCCGTTAATTTATCCACCGAAGTTTAAACAGTGTTTTCTTTTCCTTTCGTCTTCTTGATTTGCATTTTATTTTGTATGTTTTAGGTTTGCTTGAATGTATGGTGTGAGTTTAGTAAACATTCATTGATCTCTACTGTGAAATTCACCTTGCACATAATTTGAAAAATAAAACAATAAAAAGTAATTGACTAGTGTAATATTTTACGATCAAATGTTTACACTTTGTTTGCACTGTAAAAGACATAAACAGCCTAAACTGATTATAATTCATACATTTATTTATTTATTGTTTTTAAATATTCATTTAGATTTTTATTTATTTTTATTTAGTTATCGTTTTGACCATTCTTTGCTCTCTTCAAAATTAAATATTAAAATTCTACACAAAATATTGATAAGTTGAATCAAATCAACTTTACAATTCAAACTTCAACTTGCATCAACTGAAGAGGCTTAAAAACACCTAGTTAAAATTTGCATAACTCAAAAATATAAACCCAAATCACTAAAGTAAAACATACTTTTTTTTACAGTGTATATGAATATAGCAGATAAAAATATCTAGAAACAATACGGCCATACTACTGTTTGCATTTATAGTAAACTTGCTGTAGTTTTCATTTATTAAATCACAAATGGTGCAAACAATTAAAAGCCAAGCACACAGACTTTATTTCAAGAGTTCACACTTAGCTGATGATTGATTATAAAGCGTATTTGGCATGCTGTCCCAGGAGAGAGCCCTGAGCTCAGAATATCCTTGAGCCTGGGGCTCCCTCCCATTTAAAGGGCGAGAGGAGAGTTTGAGCTCAGGTAAGTCTCGAGAACTTCCCCTGATTGTGAATGTTCTGAGATATATCTGACTAGAGTTGCCTTAAGATGCCATTTAAAAGTAGTCGATTTACTCATGTAGTATGTTTTTTGGACGGTGGGAGGAAACCGGAGAACCTGGGGAAAACCCACACGAACATGGGGAGAACATGCAAACTCCACACAGAAACGCCGACTGGCTCGGGGAGAGGCCAAACCAGCGATGTTCTTGCTGTGAGGTGACAGTGCTAACCACTGGGCCACCGTGCCGCCCTATAGGAGAAGGGGAGGAGTTGGGGTGGAAGTGGGGATTCTTCAAGACGAAGATGACTGGAGCAGAAAGCTCTGGTAATTTATAGTGTGTTGGGATTCGTCTGATTGGTGCAATATGCAAAGCTGATGGTACCAGCTGTGTTCAATCATAAGCACGTGATCCTCTTGAAATTAGTTTATAAATAAATCCCACTTGGTTTTTGTTTTTTTTATTTTTCAGTTCTTTGCACCTATCAATTTTAAAGAAATGGATGTTAGCAATGCTTTTCTCTCTCTATACAGTTATGTCTCATAAATCAGCCTGAGCTTACCATTATATCGATCCCGACTGGAGTTTCTGCTTTCATCTTACTTGGCTTCACTGTTGAATTCCAAAATCCTTCACATTCTGCTTTAAAGTCTTTCAGATAGCAGTGGTCTGTTTAATTATTCAGCGGAAACCTATTTATAGTCTAATTGAGAGGAGCACTGAATATTCATCTGCTCTAAAATCAAGACAATTGAGAAAATTTGCTTCTTTGCACATCTATTTAAATCATTTCAAAATATGAAATGTTCTCTGAGGTACTATTTTAGATCCATAATTGTAGGAAAAAATTTAAACCCGAGTGAAATTTAAGAAATACCTGTCAAATTCTGTCTTAAAACTACTTTTATTAAAGCAGCATTTTTTTTAACCCGAAATGACACAAGCTTAACAAAACATGATAAAATAATAATAAATAAAAAAACATAATAAGATGAGACAAGAGGCAACATTGTGGTAAGAAAAGGGCGTTCAAAATGAATCATACACTTTGCAAAGTACCACAGTCTATGGGAAAATCCAAAGTTTCATTCATTCATTCATTCATTTTCTTTTCAGCTTAGTCCCTTTATTAATCCGGGGTCACCACAGCGGAATGAACCACCAACTTATCCAGCATTTGTTTTACGCAGCGGATGCCCTTCCAGCCACAACCCATCTCTGGGAAACACATCCATACATTGTCATTCACACACATACACTACGGACAATTTAGCTTACCCAATTCACCTGTACTGCATGTCTTTGGACTGTGGGGGAACCGGAGCACCCGGAGGAAACCCACGCAACCACGGGGAGAACATGCAAACTTCACACAGAAATGCCAACTGGCCCAGCCGGGGATCGAACCAGCGACCTTCTTGCTATGAGGCTAACGTGCTAACCACTAGGCCACAGTGGCACCCTCCAAAGTTTCATACCATTCCAAATAGTCCAAGCTGTTGATCAGTTGGGAGCAGCTGTTTTAATCAACGCAACAGGTGAAAGACAGAGGCTGTTTCTCAATTCCAAGAACGCTCGTGTTCTTGTGGAGACCGGTCTTGCCAGGTCACATTGGGAGAACGAACTCGGGAGACCGCGAGGACAGAAAACGCGTCCTATGAAAAATGAGATGCTGCGTTCTTCCTGATGGTCACATGACCCTCGCGCGTCTTTAACCAAAAATTATTTTAACATTAAAGCATTCATACAGCGATTTATTGTTTTTCCCTGTTTTACAATATATACTCTGCATAAAGACTTTACAAATATAGGCTGCACATCACAAATGAAATGATTTTAACCCGAATTTTAACAATCAAACACCCTTAATGCGTTTAAGCATTTATTAAGATTTCTATGGTAATGTTTACTGTCACCATCTCATTTAGGGGAAACTCCTGAGGTAAATAAGTATATCTCTGAACTTTGATAATAAAGCTATACAAAATGCTACGCTTCCCACCTCCAGTCGCAATGACTTCTGGGACTTCTAGAGCGATTTCGGTGCTCAAGTCTGCATCGGTGCGTCCTCAATATCAAGAACGCATCCGGGAACTTTCACGCGTCCTCTGTTTTTGCGGGCTTGAGTATTGGAACTGAACTTCGCCGGACGATGATGACGTTACACGAGAACACGAGGACGCAAGACCGCTAAAGAACGCATATTGAGAAACAGCCAGAAGCTCTCTGCTGTTGGTTTGTGAACAGTCATGGGTAAGACAAAGGAGCTCAGTGAGGACCTGCGGCTGAACATTGTGCCATTTTGCATTGTGAAAAATCTCATTGGACGTGGTTGGAAGGCAAAAGCGACACCTGTGCTGGCCAGGAGGAAAGAGGCTATTTCTCAATATGCGTTCTTCAGGGATCTGTCCCTGTGTTCTTGTGTAACGTCATCACCAACTGCCAAAATTCAGTTTCAAAACTCAAGACTGCAAGAACGGAGGATGCGTAAAAGTTCCCGGAGGTGTTCTTGGTATTAAGGATGCATCGATGCAGACTTGAGCACTGAACTCGCTCTAGAAGTCCCCCAAGTCATTGCGACTGAATAAAGGAGGTGTGAAGCACAGCATTTTATGTAGATTTATTGATAAAGTTCAAAGATATAACTAATTTATATCAGGAGTTTCCCTAAATGAGACGCTGAAAGTAAACATTACCATGAATATCACATAGGTATAAACAAATTAAAAAGCCCCTATTATGGGTTTTTGAAAATGAGCTTGCATGCAGTGTGTAACACAGCTCTAAGTGAAGTGAAATGTCCAGCTAAGGCTTAAATCTGAAAGTCCATAAAAGAGTCGACTCAAAGTTCCTCAAACGAATCGCAGTGCTTTCGAGTCTTTAGCCGCTTCAGCATGACGTGAACACGAAACATAAGCCCCGCCAATTTGTGCATGCGCAGCCCCGGGAGATTCGAAACCCCCAACCCCGCCCACAAACAACAGCAAAGGTTTGAATTTGATTGTGGTGGTAAAAACCTTTTGGATAGGGTCTGGACTGGAATCAGTCAGCTACATCTGGCAACACAGAGAAGAGCACTGTGCTCAGCTGGATATTATTGGAAGTGTGCAGATGAACCAGAGATAAGACTGTGAAGAGTCAGTGGTTGAGGTTTATTTCTGCAGAAATGCCTCAGCATTATAGCCCGGCCTTGTGCTGTGTTCCCTCTGAGAAGTGCTTATGAAATCTACACGCTTACAATGGAGGATTCGTCGACCGTTTGTTAAAGGAAGGATCAGAAAAGATGTATGCACGGGGTGGACTGGCCTAAGGGAGCACCGGGACATTTCCTGGTGGCCTGACGTGGCCTGCTATCCAACAAGTGAGTAAGTGTGATTAAAACGGTTGCCTCATTGTGTTCTCTAGCTTGTAAATGATGCATTTAATTGTGTGTTTGTAACTTGTAACTGCTTGTAGTGTATCTGGTTAACTTGTTTTTTCATATCGCGTCTAAAAACACGTTGTAAACACGACGCGTGCTGCTTTGTTTACGGATTAAAATGTGTTTGTAAACTTGCGTTTCACTGTTGTTTGTCGTTGCTATGGCTACATCAGCTCTCCTACACACGTGCTGCAGTCCTGTTTCATAATGGTTCAGCTTTTGCTGCTGTGTTCACTAATACTGAATGTGTTTTTACTTGTGGTTAAGAATAGAGTAATACGCTGGGAGAGTTTCGGGGGTGAGGTGTCTGAAATACGGGTGACTCCCGGGAAAAACAAGTGTTGGCGGATATGCTCACGCACACACTACGACTACTTCAGTATTGAAAAGCCATGGTGGGAATTCTCTCATGCTGAATGATGTCGACCAATCACAATAGACTGGGTAATCGGTCCAATCAGCGAAGTTTAGCATCGCGCTAAGGAGGGCTTTTGGAACAAATGAATCGCTGAACGATTCATTTAGGAGTCGCTGGCATAATGAGGTGAAAATAAATGCAGATTATAAGACAATGAAAGTGTTTTTTGCCCATGCATGCATATTAGCCTGCTGTTGGAGACCCCCAAAACCAAAATATGACCCTTTTTCATGTATAATTAAGGCTGTTTATTTACTGGAATTCATATTGAAATCTGTTTCATTTGTATTGTGCAAAGATTATTTGTAAGTTTTTTTTGTGCATATATATCTTCAAAAGGAAAAAAAAATCTATAAACAATAAAAAATAAGCATGATTACAGTATTGTTTAAGTAATATCTTTGCTAAAAATGTGGCCATCAGGATGAATGCAGCATCTCATTTCTCTGTGTGTTCTGTGTTTTCACAGTTTCCTGAGTTCGTTCTTCCGAGGTGACCAGGCAAGAACGGTCTTCACAAGAATGCAAGTCTGTATTCTTGGAATTAAGAAACAGCCAGAGAGAGAGATACAAAGGAATCCAAGGATCACCACCAAGGCCATCTGGGTTCTGCTGCTGGCAACCAAACCAAGGAGGACACCACTTCTCCAGAGAAGACACAGAAAAGGCTGTCTGGCCTTTGCAAATGCTCACCTAAACAAAGAAGATTTCTGGTTCCCTTTTTTTATGGTCAGATGAAACAAAAAAATGAATTATTTGGCATAAAAATGAGACGCCTTTAACCCCAAGAATGCTGTCTGTCAAACATGGAGGTGGGAACCTAACGTTTTGGGGGTGTTCAGCCGGTGGATCAGGGAACTTAATCACAGTAATAACACCATTAAAAAGGAACAACACATCGGCATCACATCAGGTAGTCTGCAGAGAAACTTGTCATTGGGCACCAGAGAACATGTTAGCATGACATCGACCCAAAAACACATAGCAAACGTGGTGAAGAAATGGTGAGCAGACAAAAATAGTATCATTTTGCAGTGGCCCAGCTAGAGTCCTGACTTATATCCAATTGAGAAACCGTGGAGGGAGCTAAAGATCAGGGTGTCAAGGAGACCCTCCAACCTAAAAGAGTTGGAGATAATCGCTTAAGACGAATTGTATTTATTGTACATACTTTTGAAACAAAAGTTGTGAATGTAAACACATGGTAATTGAACGAGATCCACTGTTCTTAATCTTAAAGTGATAGTTCACCCCAATTTGAGCTCTTTTAAAGAAACCTGGAACCATTGACTTCCATAGTACTTATTTTTTCAACTATGGTAGTCAATGGTTACCCATTTTTCAGCTTTCTTCTAAATATCTTCTTTATTGTTCAACAGAAACTCATAGAGGTATGGAAACGCTTGAGGATGAGTAAATAGTGAGTAAATTTTCATTTTCTGGGGTGAACTGTCTCTTTAAGTCAGTCATCTTCCTCATCTCACCCTAATATATGACATGAGCAGGTCCCCAAGTCTCAATTTTAGCAGCGGCACACAGGAAAACCATTACAAAAAAGACAGAGCGAGTGAGAAGGGAGAAAACGAGTGCGAGACCCAGCGGTCCCATGTGTAATGGCAAAGGCAGAGGGCTTCATCATACTGCCCTTGGCTTCACTTTCCCCAATGTCACCCTATATGCAGTGGAAGAAAGACAGCAGGAATACATCAGACACGCTTGCATTGCTTCTCCAGCACACACACAAAACAAATGCTCCCAGCTGGAGCTCCATCATAAGCTCACCTGAGCTGCTTTGACTTTGGCAGTCGGGCTGTTGAAAGTGTAATGGAAGAGAGGCCTCTGACACCACCAGAGAGACAGAAAAATGCAAAACTACGATATCCTTTCTTTTGATTGCTACAGAATAAAATCTAAAACAATCTAAGATCCATTTTAAATTAAATAAATAGAATTAGAATATTTTTTTTCTTTGTAAGTATATTCGTACAGCCTTCTCACCCTTCTGTATTACTCCGCTCAGATAGATTGAAAGCAGATCCATAAACTCACTACAGTTTGACAAATATTGCTGCTGTTGGACAACATGACGCACTTCTAGGGCTTTTAAGGCGCGAATGTAGTTGTTTAGATTGCGTCTATGCAGTTTATTTATAAGCATAGTGCCTATTTTAAATGTTTTCATATGGAGAATTAGCGTGTCGGCATCCATCAGCCTATCATTGAGCAGAGCAAAGACAGTTGACATTGTCCATCCACAAAATGGTGACAAAGACCACATAATAAGCCCTTAGAGAAGAAGAACTCATAATATCTAACTACAGCTGATCAAATCATTATAAAACTGGTAAGGGACATTTTAAGTCCATCTCTCTCTTTGGTATGTTGTAGTGCTGTATTTATACCATAGTAATTGTAGTGAGTTGAGTGTGAGATGGGAATCACATATCAGGAATGTATGTATTTTGTGTTGGCCACTCTTTGTATAACCCTGAGTTTCTTTGAAGTTGGAATGGCGGAAGAAAGTAGTTCCTCATACAAAAGGATTTTTAGACTCTCCATGTTTGATTTTTTTTATATCCACAATTACGTCGTCGAGCTGTTGTATAAATGCAATATCACACTCGTAGCAGTGCGATGTGGCTGTATATCGTCACTGGTGGGACACCACAAGTGTGATATCGCTCATATAAAAATAATTTATATATATTCATTCAGTACTCCTCTCAATTAGTTTATAATTAGGTTTCCCCTCAATAAAGTTTATTGTATGTGTGTTAAAACTGATTTTAAAATATAAAAACATGACAAAAATCTTTGGAAAGCATAATAATAATAATAATAAAAAAACTTCTACAAACGCTTTTTTGGCACTTTTTTGTATATTTCAGAAATATAATCTAATATTTAAACCTAACATTTAAAAGCTTTTAAAAATAAATTTCCCTGATTATTTTCTGAGGAAATTAATTAGGATGTAAACCTGAAATATATAGATTTTTGATGTCTAAAATGTTTAAAACAAGAAACATTGTTTAAAATAAATGCTTGTCTGGACACAGTAGCGAAACCTTTCTTGACAGCAACTGTAACAGACAAACATCATGTCGGTAAGATATATTTTTGTTACTTTAAACTATTGTAGAGGTAATGTCTTCTAAATAAATTGTGTTATTATTATTATTAAAATTTATTTAACTTATTGACTATATATATTTTTTCTCTTTCTTTCCCGAATATATATTTTATTGAGCCTCACTGTTATCCACAGCACACACAAAATGTATTTAGCATATATTAAAAATACATTTCTGCCAGAAAGTAAATATATATTTGTAACTGTATTGGGCCGTCTGGTGTTTATTCATGAGGATGTGCGATGTCTCGTGTAATTTATAGCCTAAACACAATCACAAAAGCTTTTCAAGGTTGTAAGCGTCTGCCAATGAAGGAGAAGCTGGTAACAGTAATCTTTGAAAATGATCCATGTACTGCAAATGTGTAATCTCCCTTATGTTTATGAGAGATGCTGAATTATGAGAGGTTGTATATTTTGTAAGCCTGAAAGAGGAGCGTGTTTTAATCATCTTTGTGTGGAAACATTTTTTGATTGATGTTTTCTATTGTTCCTTTGGTGTGACATTGTTAGGTGGATGAAACATGATTGATTTTCTGTCCTGCGACTGAAAAATGTATTCAAGATATTTTGATTGCGGAATCTTTTTAAAATTTATTTATTTATTTATTGGTTTGTTTGTTTGTTTATTTTTTGTTGTGTGTATATATAGATGTGTATATAATAGCAATATATATATATATATATTTTAATATATATAATATTTTTTAATTCATTATTGTATTCAGCAACTATTTCTTAAAACAGTGGCTCTCAAAGTGGGGGTCAGGACACCCCAGGGTGCTCGTGGGACAATGACAAGGTTTATATACTGTTAGTATTACCATATTTTATCAGAAGATAAAAATATTAGTCGATAGTTAACAACAACATGCAAATAATCAGACTTTCAATGACTTTGTAATTGGATTGGTGTGTTTACGTACACATCAGCTGCAGCAGATTGATTTTATAGCACCAGGTTACACTTTCTTACTCCTTTATAGTGCTAAAATAAATAAAAAAATAAAAACAGGCCACAACTGAAGATTGAGGATAATCTCTGTTTGGCAGTCTGAAGTTATACCAAAAATTGTGCCTAGCAGTCTCATTAGGGGAGATTAATGTTAATTTAAACAAATTGATGAATCACTATAAAAATTATATAGGCCTACTGTTGTGTCTAAAATGTTTGTATATTTATAACCACTTTTTTAGGAATTTAGGGGAATTTAGGGGTTGCAAGTTACTGGCATGGTTATTTTGGGGTTTGCGGGCTGAAAAGTTTTGGAAACACTGTCTTTAAGGCAGCGTTAAAATGCAAAAGACAAAGGTGACCTTAACATAAAGACTTTATAATGAAGAAAAAGAAATTGCTCATGGTCATCATCTAGACTTAATATTATTATAATGTTCAAATCACAACATCACCCAAACATGTTCATTATATCTTTTTAAAATGGTTTTATATAATACATAAATTAATTAGTTAATATGGTTTTTAAAGATGTTCGACATTTGGTTCAGGCCAAATATCAAAATGTATTTATCAATGTAAAAACATCATCAACATTATTATTATTATTATTATTATTATTATTATTATTATTATTATTATTATTATTATTAACAACAATAATAATACAAATAAAAACTGCATCAGACCTGTAATCTTTACAAAAATGTACATAAATGAAAAAATAATCTAAAATAAAAAAATATATATATTTTCCAACAAGGCCTCAAGGTGAGTAGCATAGTCGCCTCACAGCAAGAAGGTTGCTGGTTCGAGCCTCGGTTGGGTCAGTTGGCATTTCTGTGTGGAGTTTGCATGCTCTCCCTGTAGGTTTCCTCCGGGTGCTCTGGTTTCCCCCACACTCCAAAGACATGCGCTATAGGTGAATTGGGTAAGCTAAATTGGCCCTAGTGTATGTGTGTGAATGAGTGTATGGATGTTTCCCAGTGATGGGTTGCAGCTGGAATGGCGGTTCATTCCGCTGTGGTGACCCCAAATTAATAAAGGGACTAAGCTGACCAGAAAATGAAAATGAGTCAATTTTCCAACAATTGAATTTAAGGACAGAAACTAGTTGTAACGTTCATTATCTAAGATCATTATTTACTTTTCATTGATATGCCTTTATCTCAAATCCCTGGCAATAAGACAATATAAAGAAAGCAAGAACAAAAAGGAGCACTGTTTTATTTCGTCTAGGTTTCTGTTGTTGCTGGAGGTTGTTTCCCTCAAAATGAAACGTGACTGTGATCTAATAGGTGTCATCAGAAGTGAGCTTTTATTACAGTTGGAGAGCATATGAGATGAATTGAGAAGCAATCTCGGAGGTGACTGATATTTGAGGGTTTACTGGCATAATGCGATTGAAGGAATCTTTCTCATTGAAATGCTTTCCTCCGGCTCATTCTTTTTTTTTTTACTTTCCAGGTGGAGTAATGTGAGGTGCTGCAAACGCCTTCACACATCAGCAAGCTGATACTTTGAAATGAGAGCTGCGAATTTCCATTACTAATTAATTAAGCAACATCACACGAACAAGATCTTCAGATCCAACATCTTATTGCAACTGTGAATTTTCTTGTATATTCCAAACAGTTGAGAAAAACAAGACATTACGATTGAGTAACTTAAATTGTAGACAAGTAAGGATCAGTAACTATAGTGTCAAGAGTCTATGATTGCATTTTTATTGCAGTGATTAATATGATTCTGGCTTGTTCTGTATTGTGTCTGTCAAAGCAATTCGTTTATAAGATGCTATGTGAAGCCTTTTGTTTCTTAAAGGAACATGACTTTTTATTTTTTTAAACTATACACTGTAAAAATATCTGTTATTATCTGTTAAACAGTTTCTGTACACTGTAAAAAGTGATTAGTTAGAATCAGAATCAGAAAGAGCTTTATTGCCAGGTATGTTCACACAATTTGTTTTGGTGAAAGAGCTTCTACAGTGCCACAGAATAACAAAGACAGAACAAAAAACAGATAATATATTAAAAAAATAGAAGTAAGTGTTAAATGCAAATATACAAATTGACAAGTGTATGTACAGGTGTATTACTATATACAACGTTATATGTGTAGCTGTTACATGCAAATTGGCATGTAAAGTGTGTTGTTAAATAAGTGTATGTGAGTGTAAAAAGTGTATTTGTTATGTGCAAATTGGCATGTAAAGTGTGTTGATAAATAAGTGTATGTGTGTGTAAAAAGTGTATAGCAAGTAGTGATGTTGGTTCCATGTTGTTATCATCAAGTGTTCATGAGATGGATTGCCTGGGGGAAGAAACTGTTTCTGTGTCGGGCTGTTCTGGTGCGCAGTGCTCTGTAGCGTTGACCAGAAGGTAACAGTTCACAGAAGCAGTGTGCTGGGTGTGAGGTGTCCAGAGTGATTTTGGCAGCCCTTCTGCTCGCTCTGGATAAGTACAGTTGTTGGAGAGTAGGGAGGGTTGTACCAATGATTTGTCAGCAGTCCGAACTACTCGATGTAGTCTTCGAAGGTCAGATTTGGTAGCTGAGCTAAACCAGACAGTTATTGAAGTACAGAGGACTGATTCAATGATGGAGGTGTAGAACTGTTTCAGAAGCTCCTTTGGGAGGTTGACCTTCTTGGTTGGTGTTGTATATTATGGCACCAAATAATAAACTGCCAGTACTTTCTATGTTATTTTACAGACTAACTTCTCTATATGTTATATATTATTTCAAACTACTACATGTCAATAAAAGTCACTTTGTTAAACTGTACCCAGCAGGCACACAACATTTTAAGACATAATATTAGATTGAATTTAGGTTGTGATGTCAGGTGACCAAAGTTCAATGTCTAACCAGTGTTAAGACAACGTTATTTTGATGTTCGATAAAAATGTCAAATGTTGATATTAGGTTGTGTTGGAAAGTGATCAAAAAAGTGAGCCAACATCAAATGTCATTGTTGTCAAAGTTGACATTTATTCGTCAAGTATGGCAATCAAAATCCAACATCTGATAGACGTCATAGTGGTAACGTCCACACAATGTCAAGCTATAACATCATTAGACATTGATGTTTTGTTGTTTTTAGGTCCAACGTCGAACAGACGCTGACCAACCCTATTTTCATTTACACCCAAAAAGCAACGTCCCATGACGTTGGGGTACAACATCAATCTTGTCGTCTCTGGATAAGTACAGTTCTTGGAGAGTAGGGAGGGTTGTACCAATGATTCGCTCAGCAGTCTGAACTATTGGACGTAGTCTTCGAAGGTCAGATTTGGTAGCCGAGCTAAACCAGACAGTTAATGAAGTGCAGATGACTGATTCAATGATGGAGATATAGTACTGTTCTAACTGTTCTTACCCTGTTATTTACTTGTTAATTTTATTTTACTGCTTTCTGGAACCGTTCTTCGCCAGAATCTAACCCCGTCGTTGTGATCAACTCCTCTCTGCATCTCAAGTTTGCCGACATACATGGCGATCTACTGGACAAACTGGTAACAGCGGAAAAGCCGTCCATATGGAGGTAAGCAGTCAGGAATGGCATCATACCGCCCCGTAGCATTAGTTTTAAAGACGAACAACAGCCATACGTACTTCTGGCAAAGATATGCAATACTGAAAATACACGTACAGCAAGATGAATGGTACTGTAAATATCAGTATTGTGCTTTAATTTTGACTTACAGTAAATTGCTGGCAAGCTGCTGCCAGTAACTTACTGGAAAATTGTTACCAGTGCACCTACTGGTTTAATGATGTAACTTACAGAAAGAGTCACTGAAGAGTCCCAACCACTAACACAGACTGACAATAATTTGTCCAACTTATTGAGTTTTGGACAAGGTTGGGTTGATATCTCCAGGGGTTTAGTGGATGAGCACTGGAGTATGTCATTGGGCTTCATCGAAAGCCAGTTGTTTCTCATTATTTAGGCCTTTGGGTCTGCTTTGGGTCTCTAAAGATCACGATGGTCCCAGTGCTATGTATGCTTAGGGAAAAGATCATAACCTGTAGGCCCTGTTCTCCTCTTATTTTCACCCTCTGAGTGTAATTACGTCTGTGCCATCCCATTGCTCTGCTAGGGGAGTGTTGTGCGTGTGCCAGCCCTGAAGGACAGCCCAGTGAGCCTCATTACCCTGCAACAACCTGCCCACTGAGGACAGGAGTATAGATAAAGAAGGAATTAGTGGCCTCTGAGGCCACATGTCATCCCAAAGAGCAGCTGTGACTGTAAACACTGTCCAAATATGTGACCCAAACACGCTATTTAACTTACTAAGGCTACTGTTAATCTGAAAATATTTGATGAAAAGCGGTGCCAGTGATTATACAGCAGTCAGCAATTGAGATAGTCTCATCATATAAACACCTGGGTGTATATCTGAACAATAAGCTCGATTGGTCTGAAAATGCAATTCAGGTGTATAAGAAGGGTCTGAGTCGCATTCAATTATTGTCTTCTGTGATTCTGTATGCTGTAACCTGCTGAGGAGGGGGACTGTTGGAGAAGGAAAAAAACAATTAGCTCATAAAAAGGGCAGGTTCTGTTGTGGGTTGTGCACTACCCAATTCACCCATAGCGCATGTCTTTGGACTGTGGGAGAAACCGGAGCACCCAGAGCAAACCCACGCTAACACAGTCTCCCTGCAATGCAAACTCTACACAGAAATGCCAGTGACCTTTTTGCTGTAAGGTGATCATGCTACCCACTGTGCCACCATGACGCCTTGAAATTAGATTCAATCAAAACATTAACCAAGTCAAAGACAATCTTTTTTCAAAGAATGCCAAAGAGTCCATCAAAACCTCCAAAGCTCACTTGCACAGTTATATTATTAGTTATATACTGAATATTAGACGTTGTTAAATGTTTAGCTATCACATTAGCTGACTTATGTAGATCTTTTTGTTATTTTATTTATTTATTATATGGAGATTCTCTTTCAGAAGATATGTCGTCACCTATCGCTCAAAAGTAAAACATGAATTGTCTGTAAAACTCGTCAATGGTCGATGACATGCTGTGTCAAAAATAACAGAAATTCTCTCCAGTGAATGGAAAACAAGTCTGTTTTGACAACATTTCTTTCCACATTCACAATTTTATGATTTTGGTGTCTCAGGTTTCTAACTAAATGACATGGACTAACAGCATCAGCTGCTTTAAAACTCTGAAAACTGCCCAAACTTAACTTTCCACATCCTCAAAAAACGAATCATACAGCGTTGTTCTCAAATAGCATCAACACAGTGTTATAACTCTGGCTGTCTGAAAAGGTCAGCCTCAAAACGGGTCCTGTTCTGAGATGGCCTCTAAATAAATAAATAAATACAAGCAGTTTCATTTACAGAAAAATGCTGTATTCATGAAAACACTCAGAAGGATTCCAAAACTTTCCAAAAGTGTCACCCCTTTCCTTCAATGTGTTCAGGAACTCACCTACATAACTTGAGAAATGCTGACTATATCTGCTTCTGACAGCAGCTATATCTGCTTTTCCAAACATCATGCTGACAACAGTAAAAGATATTCTCCCTCTGATGCCTGTAATGCCCCTAAATCCCACTTCTGTGCTTTTATATGATCTCAGTCGTCTCTGAATTTTTAAATAAGGAACCCCAGCAAGCACGTCGACACAGATGAAAAACTTTAGTGATGTCATTAAGACAGGAAGACTCATTTTCAAGAGTGTATAGACATCATTGTTCGGCAAAATCCTCTGAAATGAGAATCTCTCTTTTTTTACCTACATCTCTCTCTCTTTCTCTCTCTGTAGGTGAAGACGAATGTGATGCTCATTTGGAAGATGAAGCTCCATTAAATTGGATTTTTTGGTGAAGGAGGCAGCACTCAGTGAATTGTCCAGAGTCTCTAATTTATTACCATTTAAATGGAGGAATCATTTCTGAAATTATTTCAGCTTCCGTTAATGAGTTTTTAGTTGCCAATGTGAAATGAGATGGAACCCTAATGTGCACAGAGCAGAAATGGTCTTAATTTAATCACAGACCACATCACATTTAGAAATGGCCACACACTAGCCTTGGAAATGGAGCTCATTTGGTTTCAATCTTTTTTTTTACAGGCTTTGGGCTTTCTTTCAACCTTCAGCCTTCCATGACTATTCTAGGATATTTTTTCAACAAGCAAATAGTTTTCTGCCATGGCTGTAAGTCCAGTCTTCCTCTGCAGTCTAGTTTCTGTAAATCAGGAGTTCTCAAAGTCTTAGGCCCCGTTTACACTAGTGCCTTTTAGTTTTAAAACGGCGTTTTAGCATGAAAACGATCCGCGTCCACACTAGCGTATCTCAACAGATCTCCCTCCACCAGAAATGTATATCACAAGACCATTCGCTCACCATTCGCGCACTCTGGGCATGCGCGTTCAAGTATAAACAAGAAGCACGTGTCTCGCTCGGCATTTGGTTATTGTTAGTCAACAATACGATGAACGCGATGGTAAAGAAAGCAAGAGAGGTCTTTTTGAGGACAGACGACGAGGTCGAGTTGTTACTTAAAGTAAAAAATGAATATAAAACATCCATGGCTATCGAAAATACAGTGTTTACAGTGAAGTCTGGTCTGCCGTCTGCTGGTGACGTTATAGCCATGTGCACTTGACGAATAAGGAAAGGATACGCAATGACCCAAAGCTCCAATCACGTAGCGAATCTCCGCAGCCACGCCTCCGTTTTCAAAGGTCTCCGTTTCCCTCCATCCACACTGAGACGAGGCAGCAGCGTTTTAGAATGAAAACGGCCTCTCCAGCGTTTTCAAAACGCTCCATTTTCGCACCTCGAAAACTCCGGCGTAGTGTGGATGGACGGCGTAACCGTAGCAAAACTAAAACTTTTCGTTTTAAAACGAAAACGCACTAGTGTAAAAGCTCAGGAAAGTGGGTGTGTCCAGCTTTGTTTAGGTGGGAGTGTCAGGGGAGGGAATGAGGGAGGGTTTTGCATATAAATAGGAGTTTCCATTTGTGTACGCTCTGACTTTTAAACAAACACACAGAGGCAGGGGAGAAAGACAGTGACTGTGTTTACATGGACGTCAGTCATCCAATTATTTGCCAAATTATTAATTTGTCGACATTAACTGCAGTTTGGCACTTTCATGTTTAATCACGAACATTTCCTGCGTGTCCCCCGTGACAAACTAGATATTAATTGTTAGTAACTGCTGAAGGAGAGCAGATTTAATGGAATATTTGAAACGCACTGCGTATTTCAGGAAAAAAAAATCCTCCGCATTTCTCGGTAACTAGATGCACTCGGTAGGTAGCGTCAGAAAGCCCTGTGTATAAAGACTATTCTGTCACAAAATGCAGCGAAAATTCTACACGACAGTAATTGTTTGATTAAGATGTTTACACTTTACACGGATCTTTCAGTCTATAATACTGTAGTGATATTAACGTGCTGTAAACTCAGCAACAGTTCTAATCATTTGACTAAGGTCTGTCTTTAAACACTGAAAGAGTATTGCAGACGAAACCAACTAACTTTGCCATCTTAATAAACAAACAAACACCACTGATCACCTACTTACCAATCAGGTGACAGGACAATGAACACCAACTGGAGCCGTGTATTTTCTAAAAGGAGACGAGTGGCAAATCCGGATTTCACCATTTCCAGATGCAAAAAGCTCTCGGGTAAAAAGTTTCTTACAAACGAATTTCTGTCACGTGCGCTGTAATCCACCGGCAGTCCAACTGCGCTCTCATAGCGGGGAAATGAAAGCAAAACCTTTGTTGAAGCACATTTATAAACGCAACACTGAAGACCTGCGTCTCCAAATAATCCTTATTCTTCCCCTTGTTTTGGCAACCTGGCGTCGCTCTGCCATCTAAACACTGTAACAGCTACATTCTTCGACGATATCATGCCTATTAATGAAATAGAGCACGCTGATTGGTTTGAACAACGTCTTGTCATGACTTAATGCCGCACACTCAGAGACGTCAGGATGTACTTGCCAGGACAGACGTCCACTCTTCACGCTGGAATACACGCATGGATCTCATCGGCGTGACGCAGCTTCAAAAATTCGTTTCAAATCGGAAGAACAAATTTACTCGAAATAACACAAAAACAACCAATTTTCACTTTTGTTGTGTCCTAATAGTGTTTATAGCAGCGTGGGACACATATATGACTGTCAACAGCTCAAAATATGTGTTTTGGTGTTTCATGGCCCTTTAAAGATCCAAATCTGAATGCCTGTTAAAGGTTCTGAAAAAGTGGTTATGACAAAACTTTGATAATTACGACTAACCCAGGCTCATTCTGAACACCTACTGCTATTTACATTTCTGAAGAGCGTTTCTGACACCACTGCCTGCTGTCAACTAACTAACTGACCCACCCTCCTCCTTTCTTAAACCCAACCAACAGTTTTAAAAGGCAATCCAGAAAAGAAAAGCCCTCGTCTGATTTTTACCATGTTTTCAGATTTTACCACATTGTCCCTGTTTACTTATTTTGTTTTTTGGCTTCTGTTTTTGTCTTACCCACTTTCTGGAACCGCTCTTCACTAGACTCAAACCTCATTGTCAACTCCCCTCTGTGTCTCAAGTCCACCGACGTACATAGCGAGCTAACTGGACAAACTGGTAAGCGTTCAGCTTCTAAGCACGAAAAGGAATGGCGTCATCCCCCCCTGTAGTGTTCGTTTTAAAGACGAAATGCAGCCAGAAGTACTTTTGGCTTCATAATTTGCGATCTGCAGAAATATATATAAGGCTAATTCTGATTCTGAAAACGTAGCCCATGTTGATTATGGCAAATGTTATGCTCTGATTGGAGGTCATGTCTAATTGGATGTCATTATTTCAGTATGCTGATGGAAGGGGCAGGGCTTTCTTTTCCGCATCATTCCCTCATAGCAAACTAATGGTTAAAGGCATGTGGTTAAGAATATTGTGGTTGAAGTCATCAAACTTATATCATCAGAGAAGGTCCGCCACTCCAAACGGAGGAGCAAATGGTCTGAATTTGATTGCAGATTATTAAAACTAAGCATTTTTTTCAGTTTATTATGACCACTGCCAAAAAACTTTTAAAAATGTTTTTAAAACTTTTAAAAATGTAAAAATGTGTTTATACAGACTTTTACACACAATTAGTGCTCTTGAAATATGAAATAGAGGGGGTCCGGATTGATTTCTTTCTTAATCTGGATCCAGACCAAAGCCCAGATTTCTGGGCAGAAGTTCTGCTTTATATCAACAATGTTTTATTCATTTGCCCTTACCCCACTTAACTGAACAGAACTAAGAGTTTTCAATACGTATTAAGGCTGATTAATGATAAGTGATGCTTCATTTTCTGCTTAGAATAGATTTTGGGCCCAAAAGTAGCTTTTCATTCTTTTTCATTGTCATTGCTACATAGTTCACAACTGAACCCACTATTAAGGCCCAATCCCAATCCCTTAGCCCTGCCCCTTAATAATAATAATAATTCCTGACATTTATATAGCGCTTTTCTGGGCACTCATCCACCACCAGTGTGCAGCATCCACCTGGATGATGCGACAGCAGCCATTTTGCACCAGACCGCACACCAGCTGATTGGTGGAGAGGAGACAGAGTGATGAAGCCAATTATAATATGGGGATGGTTAGGAGGCCATGATGGACAGTGGCCAGTGGGCAGATTTGGCCAGGATGCCGGGGTTAAACCCCTACTCTTTTTCGAAGAACATCCTGGGATTTTTAATGACCACAGAGAATCAGGACCTCGGTTTAATGTCTCATCCAAAAGACAGCACTCACAGAGCAGTATAGAGTCCCCTTTACAATACTGGGGCATTAGGACCCACACAGACCACAGGTTGGGTGCTCCCTGCTGGCCTCACTAACACCACTTCCAGCAGCAACCTAGCTTTCCCATGTGGTCTCCAATCCAGGTACTGACCGGGCGCAGCCCTGCTTAGCTTCAGTGGGTGACCATGTGAGAGTTGCAGAGAGCTAGCTGCCCTTACCCCTACTCCTCGATTTTCGCGTTCATGTCAAGGGGTAGTGGTGTCCCAATTCTTTTTAGCTTGAAGGCGTAGGGCTAAAGGCAAGGGGTACACCCCTTAGAACGAAGATTTTTCAGGACCACACCTTAAACAGAGAGGTAAGATAATTTCCCAGAATACACCTGCCACAACTGAAGCCGGAAGTAAGGAGATCCTCAAATTAGTATTTTTTGTCACTATTACGATTTTATTTTTACAACAAACAAACATGTTTTAATATATTCATAACCGCGTTTGTGTTTTACCTTCATGCTTAAAAAAAAAAAAAACGCTAAATTTCACGATCTATAATCCATAATCATAACTCATGTACAGCAGTCCCACAACATTCTGACACTCGAATACCCTGTCAGTAATGTCTAGTGGCTGGGAATGAGCTTTTTACAGTGTCTGCTATAATGTTAATGTTGTTTTCGTGTGTTTACATAGATAAATATGGCCACTGTGTAAATACACAGTATATTTACGATCTTATTGCCACATTAGATCATTATGATAACATAATATACGCCTTCAGTGGTTTCCTGAAGATAAACACCAAAAAATAACCCAACTGGAGTAACTACAGCAGTCGTGATCGTCTGATCTCATATGAAGCAAGAGATCGCGATGACATATGATGTGTGCAGGTGTTGAAGTGCTGTCTCAATTCTTAGGGGTAAGTTTTGAAGTCCTTCCCCTTAACCCTCGTTGAGGAAGGGGTAGGGGTACAAAAATAGAACTGAGATTGGGCCTAAATGTTAAGTTTTGAAGAGCACAAATTGATATTTAATGAACACTTTTGATTTGACAGACCGTGTGGCCCATTACCAAGCACACTAAAGTATAAACTGATTTATCAAACATGACTTTTTCAAATTGCATTATCAACATCATCACTTTCTCTCTCAGCAGATCCAGACTATACAGCAGCCCAAACAGCTTAGTGTAGATTTAACAGAAGACCAGCTGTGACGGCCGAGAGGTGCAGATTTAAGCCACCAGTATGATTTTGCATGCATACTTAATTTTTATTCATTTTTTTGTCAAATAGCTGTGTGCTCTATGGCTATGCACCATCAGCCAAACATTGTGACTGTTCATCATGAATGCTCGCCATCATTTAGATATGCTTGCCATGGTGGACACATTTGCTAGGCCTGGAACCGATGCATTGGCCAGGACCAAATGGATGCAGTCTTGATTGTGCCATTTGTTTTGTTTTGGTTGTTGGAGCATCCAGCCATTTCTGGATTGAATTCATGATCATTGGTGGTTTCTGCATCATGTTGCACTTTGGCAACTTGTCGAAAAGTCCTAAAGAATTTTTTACTCATATGCATGTATGAAGAGTTTATCTGTGTGTCCAATCGGACCTTTAATTTCCTTTGACATGTATATGTGAAATGTATATTTATTATATGTTTTAAAATGTCAGGGTTTTGTTAGGGTTTTCTGTTAATTAGAATATATATGATCACCAGCACCACATCAGTAATATTGTAAAATTGTAAAGTTTTAACTATGTTTTTTAAATAAAATTTATTAATTTAATGACAGAGGCGCCACGGTGGCCTAGTGGTTAGCACGTTTGCCTCACAGCAAGTAGGCCGCTGGTTCGATCCCTGGCTGGGCCAGTTGGCATTTCTGTGTGGAGTTTGCATGTTCTCCCCGTGGTTTCCTCCGGGTGCTCCGGTTTCCCCCACAGTCCAAAGACATGCGGTACAGGTGAATTGAGTAAGCTAAATTGTCCGTAGTCTATGAGTGTTAATGTGTGTGTGGATGTGTTTCCCAGAGATGGGTTGTGGCTGGAAGGGCATCCGCTGCGTAAAACAAATGCTGGATAAGTTGGCGGTTCATTCCGCTGTGGCGACCCCGGATTAAAAAAAGGGACTAAGCCGAAAAGAAAATGAATGAATGAATGAATTTAATGACAGAGCTAAATTATCTGTTGCTCACAAAACATAAACAACAATTGCAACAATAAATGTAAAAAAACTAATATAATTATGCAAATAAAAACTTTTTGGAGTAATAAAAGTATTCATTCATTCATTTTCTTGTCGGCTTAGTCCCTTTATTATTTTAATATTTAAAATATTTACATTTAACGGTTACTTAATATGGGTGCTACGGTGGTGTAGTGGGTAGCACGTTTGCCTCACAGCAAGAAGGTCGCTGGTTCGAGCCTCGGCTGGGTCAGTTGGCATTTCTGTGTGGAGTTTGCATGTTCTCCCATGATTGCGTGAGTTTCCTCCGAGTGCTCCGGTTTCCCCTACAAGTCCAAAGACATGTGGTTTAGGTGAATTGGGTAAGCTAAATTGTCCATAGTGTATGTGTGTTAATGAGTGTGTATGGATGTTTCCCAGAGATGGGTTGCAACTGGAAGGGCATCCACTGCATAAAACATATGCTGGAAAAGTTGGCGGTTCATTCCGCTGTGGCGACCCCACTTTAAAAAGGGACGAAAATAAAATAAAATAAATGAATGATTGTTACTTAATATATACAACCGTTATTTAAAAATATAACTCATGAATCATGATCAAGATGTTGTAAGTGATTTTTTTTTGTTTGGCCATCTACCTCATGAACAGGTAAATATTTTTCCTATTGTGCAAATAAACGTGCAATACTTTCTCACACGCACTTGTACACACCACCATATAACAATATACAATGCAATACTTCTCCTTACGCATTCGTACACAGCACCTTATAACAATATACAATGCAATACTTCTTATGCATTTGTATACAGCACCTTATAACCTGTATATTTATAACAAATCTGTACATACATTTCAACATCCAGATCTTGTTGGACTGACTGCATCTCTGTTTAATGTCTACCATCTTTTTTCATATTTATTCTGTGTTGTCACTTGTGTTGTCACTTGTCACTTCATGTACACTGGAAGCTTCTGTAGCCAAAGCAAATTTCTTGTGTGTGTGAAGCTCACTTGGCAATAAAACTGATTCTGATATCTTTGTGTAACATTAAGTTTTACTTAATATTCTAATGATTTTTGCTATAAAAGAAAAATCCATAAATATGACCCATACAATGTAATGTTGGCTATTTCAACAAATACACCCAAGGTCCAGGGTCACATATTACTTTTCCGGCCATTAACCGCTGTTCTCAGGCATAGCAGGACAATGACATTTACCATGGCTTTACAGTTCTTCGCTTTCCCTCAAAGGAAAAAGGTCACACTTGGGCCTTAATAAAGTAGTTGGAACAGAACAAAACAAACAAAATCAGAAGCCAGCCAAAAACAGTTATTCTCTCTCTCTGCTTCCTGCCTGCCTAATGCGAGTACACAGAGGTGCTGCCGTAATGCTTTCCAGGGTGTCATTATTGTAAGACATTCCAGCAGAATTGGATTATGGTCGGCGAGTGAGATTTCGCAGAGAGCTCAGGGAGGGAAAGAAAGGCTGTAATTGGTCACGCTTATTTACTGCTGTGAATCAAGTCGCCCCGCTTTGAGTTGCGGTGCACGCCCGCTTGAGGATTTGGCTCTATGCACAAATTACGGAACGTTTTCCGAGGATAAGTAGCTGGAGGCGTAATGAAGTCTCCTTTCGCCTCACACTCGCTGACTTCACCGCCGTCCCAATCGGCCAGCGATAAACGCCAGGAACTGCCCAACGGACCCTAGTCTGCTGACCAAGGGCTATGCGTGTTGTTAGCAGCACATTACATCATACCTCAGATAGTCGGCTACTATTAAGGACTTTTCTGCTTTAGGAAATGCGCTTCTATGATGTTTTGTACAATGTAGATCTGAAAGACATCCACATTTTGTGAATGTGAATGAGTACTTACAGTTGGGGCCTACAGTGTGTTGGACTGACTGAACTTTTGACTGAACTTTTGAAGTGCCTATTTACTTTTTTCCATTTCTTTCCGGATGTAGACACATGGAAGGCAAACAAATTCCTTTATCATCCACCCAACCTCATACGAAATTCAAATGTTTTTAATTAAATTGGAGATATTTAATTTTAATTAAAACTCGAATGGTGTACGGCCTTGTACAACTTGGCTTCAACCACAAATAAACACATTCAAGCAAACTAATTAAGTCCTAAAGATTTATTTGAAAACTACATGTATGTTTGGTGGATCAAAGTTGAAACTAAACTCTGGAGTAACTGGGTTTGACACCCCTGCTCTAATGCTTCAACTCATTCACAAAATGAAAAGCAATAAATCATTGTGATTTGTAAGCCTACAGCATTCAAATTAGATTCCAGAGACCAGAATTCAGATTTGATCACAGAAACTCAAGCATGCTTGCTTGATGACAAACAAACAAATACCCCCCCCCCCCTTTTTTTTTTTCTAAAAATGTAGCTACACTAAAAGTTAGAGCATATTTACTTCAGGTTAATCACCAACTATTAGAATACTTTATGGATTAAATTAAGAGCAATTATGGAAAAATAATAGATAAAACTGTTGATGCTTGAAATAAAATTCATTAATTCATTTTCGTTTTGGCTTAGTCCCTTTATTAATCTGGGGTTGCCACAGCGGAATGAACCGCCAACTTATCCAGCATTTGTTTTATGCAGCGGATGCCCTTCCAGCCGCAACCCATCTCTGGGAAACATCCACACATTCTCATTCACACTCATACACTACGGACAATTTAGCCTACCCAATTCACCTATACCACATGTCTTTGGACTTGTGGGGGAAACCAGAGCACCTGGAGGAAACCCACGCAACCCCGGGGAGAACATGCAAACTCCATAAAGAAATGCCAATTGACTCAGCTCGAACCAGTGACCTTCTTGCTGTGAAGCGAACGTGCTACTCACTACGCCACCGTGGCACCCCACTTGAAAGAAAATATATTTACAAAATACCAAAGTTCCTTTAAGGCAAGTCATTTCACTTGGCGGCTATCTTTGAAACGCCTCTCGGGCTGTATGCTTGGGCATTCTGTCAGAATGGGGAATCATAAATTTCTCCAAAATTGTTGGCCAAGTTTACAGTTACATTGCCTATTTGGAATCACCAATAAAATTTAACAACAACTGTCTCATAAGTTTCATTTCTAAACGGCATTTAGCAAAAATCTGTATTTTTTTTTTCAGGTTGCCCAAGCTAATGCGCATTGCGCACTCGAAAGGAGATCACGACACCAACCTCATTTATGGCCATTTTACACATTATCATCATCTGGATAATGTTTCATCAGATTGCGCTGGTCTTTAGAAGTAACTCAACTTGGTCTTGATGGCGAGTCTCCTCCAGAAATGTCAGCGACCTTTTGTTTACAAGTTTGTCGGCATTTGAACAGTTCCTGTCATGTGATGTGCATTTGACATGATGGATTGTGCCTCGAGTTTTTTTCATACAGATCAGAACACCAAAAAAACTTAGGTTTCAAGTGAAGTTGGTTCATTTAAAAGTACAGATTATTTCTTATGTCTGTGAAGCAAGTATTTGCTGAGATTCCAGCGTGCTTGTTGACCACAAAAACCTTTTTAAACGCAATTGAATCTAGCTATTGAAAAGAGCAACATTGTATCATGCATAGCTGAGCTACTAACAAGCTACTAAAATATAGCTAGCTGCAGAGCTACTTGTAGCTACAAAGCTACTCCCCATCATTGGTTTCTGCAGCAATAAATACGTTAAATTGTTGCATGCCAGGCGCCACGGTGGCATAGTCAGTAGCACGTTTGCCTCACAGCAAGAAGGTCACTGTCCCCCACAAGGTCCCCGACAAGTCCAAAGACATGTGCTATAGGTGAACTGGGTAAGGATAATTGTCCGTAGTGTATGAGTGTGAATGAGTCTGTATGGTTGTTTCCCAGAGATGGGTTGCAGCTGGAAGGGCATCCGCTGCATAAAACAAATGCTGGATAAGTTGGCGGTTCATTCCGCTGTGGCGACCCCAGATTAATAAAGGGACTAAGCCGAAAAGAAAATGAATGTATTGCATGCCATATGACCTTCTGCAAGAACTGGTGAAGCATTTTGCTACACATGACATTTTTTTCAACAATTTGTATTCTAGATACCAACCCCAAGTTAGTGGTTATCAACTGACAGAAAAAGGCCCATCTTGCAGAAAACTTTTGATTAATTAGTTTGGTTTTTGTGGCAAAGGTAAACAGTATTGGCCTGTTTTATGAAAGTAAGTAGCTGCTTCATCAGATTTTTTTCCTTGTGTTTGATAATGAGCTCAATATCTCTGGGCCTATAGTTCTGCGATGTGACCCCTTTCCAAAGCCCATGTTCGATGGCATAAATAACCACATGTCCCCTCACGCCTACCCACACAAACACACTTTTAGCTCTCTCCTCCGGAGGGCAGAGTCATTACATTCCTCCTTTTACGTCCCAGCTCCTTGTTATGACCAGAATCCGTATCCCACTGCCAAAACCTGCGGGTCAAACTAATGAGGAAGAAGACAGGAAATTGCAGTAATTAGCCTTTTGCTTTTCTGTGTTCTTAATGAATCTCAGATCAGCCCTTCACTCATTAAATGCTTTTACCTGTGTGATAATTAACCAATGAATACATTAGAAAACAAAAAGACAAAAAAAATGAGGGGTGACCACCAGATGGAGACTCATTACCGGAGCACCAATCAGGCACAGCCCCTAATGAGGGCCCTGGTCATCAGCAAACACCCCGAAACGCTGAATGTGATCAGTCAAACTCAGGCGGTCGGTTGTTTGGTGTGACGCAGAGCGAAGGGCAAAGAGAACGCCCTCATCATCATCTGCACGGCGGAAAAACTCATTAGCTCACTGTTATTAATTGCAGCGGCAATACGTACAAAAATGTTTTCATAGTTTGAGTCAGAGTTTGCGCTCAATAAAAGAGTCTGTTGATCTGTTAGGAATTGCTTCTCATGACTAGGTTTAAATGATTGATTAATTCAGTTTTTCGTTTAATTATATCAACGGTATATAGATTTAACATATAAATATTACATCAAAGTATTACTCACCCTTACAGTCCTCAGCCAGCTTGCTAGCAACGAGTTGGAGCTCAATTCTTCATGATTCACCAAGGTTTTTTGAAGATTCCTCAGAGATGTCAGTGCAAATTGATATGATACTAACACCGAGTCGCTTGAAGGTTTGTCAGCTGTACATTCATGATGTTAGTCTGCCGTTTCACCGCATACCAAAACTGCTCTGATTGAAATCTGATAACTGGGGAGCCGTTTGTATCAAGCAGTTTGAGATGATTTGTGCTTTGTGAAATGATTTGTGATATGGTGTGTTATCCTGTCGGAAGTTGCCATCACACGATACTATATGGTCACAAAGGGATGGACATGCTCAACAACAATGCTGTGGTGTTTAAACACTCCAATCAACACCAAAGTATACCAAGAAATCAGCAGCCTGAACTTTGATACAAGGCTTGATTGTTCCATTCTTTCATGTAGTTTCTAGCGCTGCAATTTTTGGCACTGATTGGGTTGTCTGAGACCTTGGAAATTAAGATTCCTTTAGGCTAAAATACAGTTGAAGTCATAATAATTAGCCCCCTGAATTATTAGCCCCCATGTTTATTTTTTCGTCCTATTTCTGTTAAACGGAAAGAAGATTTTTTCAACACATTTCTAAACATAATAGTTCTAATATCTCAATATTTCTAATAACTTATTTCTAATAAGTGTCCCTAACTAATATGCACTTACACTGAAATTAATGACTTGTAACAATGTACTTTTTGTGCAAATACAAGTTTTTACATTGTACTAGTGATTGACTAAAGACATGCATGTAATTACATCTGTAATTAATCTCTGTATTTATATTTATAATTACACACTTGACCATCTCTTACATAACCAGTGGTGTAAAGTAACTAATTACAAATACTCAAACTGTAATTGGGTAGGTTTTCTCAGGAATTGTACTTTACTGAGTAGTTTTAAAAATGTGTACTTTTACTGTCCCTTGAGTACATGTTTAGTGCAGTATCGGTACTTTTACTCCACTACTTTCCGTCAATCAGCAGTCACTACTTCATTGTCATTGTCTAAAGTAGAAAAATCAGTCCTGTGATTCCTGTCTAATTAAATCACACATAGAAAGTAAATCGCATCATACTGAACAACCTCAAGACACGGGCGCTTTATAAATGCAGCAAATCTTTGGCAAACACTAAAAATGTTCAAGAAGATGTTCAAAATTTACACGCAATGATCCAAAGACTTTTTATAGACTGCATGTCACTGAAAATGATGGATGTCGACTGTATGATGACTGAAATCACCAAACAGCCTTAAAAAAATCACTAATGGAACGAATGAAGAATGGAAGGAAGAGCCAAATAAAAGGAAGGACTGAACAAGGAATGGAAGGAAGCATCAAAGAACCAAATAAATGATAGAAGGATTCAAGCAAGAACTGAACAAACTAAGAGAAGAAAGAAGGAAGGAACGAACAAATGAACAAAGGACCTAATAAAGGAACAAAAATATGAAAGAAAGAATGAGCAAACAAATGAAGGGAGGAAAGAAGGAAGGACCAAACGAATGAAGGAAGAATTCAAAGGAGGACT
>CAIGQQ010031566.1:62086-74301 GCA_903798035.1 Danio albolineatus
GCATGATCACACATTGCTTTGCACCCCGTAAACACAACCAATCCTTAAAATTACACTCTGGACCATCCCTTTTAAAAAAAGAAAGAATGTGAAACAGGTTTGGAAAGTAAAGGTAAAGGGTGATTAAATGATGATCATTTTTATTTTTGGGTGAAATATCTCGTTAAGAAAATAATTTACCTTATAATACCTCATTGAGTAAAAAATTTACTACAGTGCCGATTCATACGTTTCAAGTAAATTATGATATTATTAGTTTTAAAAGTCACTTAAATAGCTCTCATCTTTGTCTGTTTAACCTTTTGTCAACCAGATGCCCTGAAATATCTATTATTTTAAATGTTTAGAAAATGTAATAATGTCGACAGAATGTCAAACTAAATAATAAAAAATAAAAACACACAAAAAATAAACTCTCCCAAGGACAAAAACATGGTGTCAGAACAGGATTTACTATGCAGCCATGACTGTTTGGAGCTTTGCTCAATTTTTCACGCCAATTAGAAAGCTGGGTAACAAGTTTTGAAATGTCATCGCTAAGGGCGTGACTAGCTAATGAAGCGAGGCCCGGATGTTCTGAACCAGTAGCTTGGAGCTGAAAACTCTCTATTTCTTCCTCTCCCTCTCTCTCTCACTCTTCTATATTTTTCTTGTTCTCTCTTTATCTTACACACACACTTTCTCTCACATTCAGCAAATTGCTAAGCCAATAAATTATGCAGGCCTTGTTCATGGTCTGGGGACAAGGCAAAGGACGCAGAAGAAAGCCCTTGAGACCGAAAGAGGCCGAGTGTGGTTGTCTCTGCTTGATTCCGCGACCCTTCGTATTTTTCGTCTTTTGTGTCCCCCCACCCTCGTCATCCATCCCCTGGTGCTTTGGTTTGTAAGTGTTGTCCTTCATGGTCTGGCTTTCACAGAGCTTTCCCTTTTTTATGAGTTGGTGTGTGTCCAAAGGTTATGAAATGACCCATGCTAGAACACATTAATATACACTATGACCAAAAAAACCCCTCTTATCCCAGATCAACTCCACCATTTATAACACTGATGAGGAAAAAAAAAGATCAGAGCTCATGTGTAATGTTCAGACGTCTTGCTGCTCTATGATCCGTTTAGACCGGTGGTTTTCAGAGTGGAAATAAGTGGGGCAGATGATGTGTAAGAATGGTGCTATGTGTTTATTTTAGAAATTTGTAAGTTCTGAAATGCAATTAACACAATCTTGGATGTATTTTTTATGGTAACACTTTAGTTTAAAGAGCAATTCACATACTGGCTTATTACCTGCCTATTATTAACTGTTTATTCATTCATTCATTCATTCATTCATTTTCTTGTCGGCTTAGTCCCTTTATTAATCTGGGGTCGCCACAGCGAAATGAACCGCCAACTTATGCAACATTTTGTTTTACGCAGCGGATGCCCTTCCGGCTGCAACCCATCTCTGGAAAACATCCATACACACTCATTCACACTCATGCACTACGGACAATTTAGCCTACCCATGTCACCTATACCACACGCCTTTGGACTTGTCGGGGCAACCGGAGCACCCAGAGGAAACCCACGCAACCACGGGGAGAACATGCAAACTCCACACAGAAATGCCAACTGACCCAGCCAAGGCTCGAACCAGCGACCTTCTTGCTGTGAGGCGGACGTGCTACTTACTACGTCACCGTGGCGCCCCTCACCCTGTTATTTATTTGTTTATTCTATTTTTTGGCTTTTGTTTTTGTCTTACCTGAACCGTTCTTCACCAGACTCGAACCTTGCCATTGTGGTCAACTCCTCTCAAGTTCTCAAGTTCGCCGATGTACATGGCAGGCTAACTGGACACACTGGTAACAGTGGGAAAGACGTCCATGCAGATGTAAGCAGCAAGCTGGTAGGTGCGAAAAGGAACGCCGTCATACTGCCCCATGTGGTTCGTTTTAAAAACGAAATGCAGCCAAACATACTTCTGGATAAATATCCATGATCTCCAGACATGTATATAAGGCTATGTTTTCAGAATGAGACTATGTTGGTATTACATGTTCATCTATGTTGATCCAATCAGCCAATCAGATTTAAGGTACAACTTTGGTCAAACTTTATTTTGATGGTCCGTTTGTTGAATTTAAGTTACAATGCAACTGATACTCATTAGATTATCAGTAGTCTGTTAGGTTGGGGGTAGGTTTAGTGTAAGTTGACATGTACTTGCAAAGTTTCTTATAGTCAGTTAAATGTCTGTTGAATGTCTATATCGACAGATATTAAGTAGACAGTCTACTAATACTCAAATGGACCATCGAAATAAAGTGTTACCACAACTTTACAGTTCATGTTTAGGTTTGCTGTTAAGGATATGAGCTTCCACATCATAGGTAGCTATCCAATTAATCCCCTCTGATTTTGAGAATAATTTAAGATTGAGGTTGGGAATCAGGTATGTAGGGTTTAAATTACAGACATATCACAGTAGTGATAGTTAAATTATCTATACAACTGGTAATGGTTGGTAAGATTTTTAATAGAACGTTTTAACAGAAATCTGTTAGGATTAAAAATACAGTAAACCAGTAATGTTTTGAATTATTATGAAAATTGAGAATAAGTAGGGCAGCACGGTGGCGCAGCAGGTAGCGCTTTCACCTCACATCAAGAAGGTTGCTGATTCGAGCCTCAGCTGGGTCAGTTGGCAGTTCTGTGTGGTGTTTGTTCTCCATGTGTTTGCATGGGTCCTCCGGGTGCTCTGGTTTCCCCCACACTCTCAGAAAAAAAGGTACAAGATGGTACAAATAATGTTTCTTGAGGAACCGTTTTGTACCTTTGTAAAAACTGTACCTTATATGGAACTGAAAAGACCTCTTATGATACCAATCTGTGCCTTTTATGGTACAACTGAAATGAAGGTACACAATTGTTCTCATATAAAAGGTACAAAAGTGTTGAACAACTCCTTCTTTATTACAGTATCTATGAAAATAAATATGACTGGAAAGGCAAAGTGATTTTTATGAATAATTTCCATATTAAAACAAGAATCATCATTTAAAAGTATGTTTAAAGATACTTATAAACATACATTTTAGTTCTATAATACAATAATACAAAACAACTGGTAAAACATAAAACTATAGGTATTGTAAACTAAACATTTAAGGCATTTTGATAAATGTTTGATAAGCATTTTTGACACTGTTGAGGTACAAAGTGTCTTGTCACCGTGGTGGTACCTTTCACAAAGTATCCAATATTGTATCTGCGGGTTTCTAAAAACAAAGGTACATTTTGGTTTCCCATGGTACAAATCATGACCTTAAAAGGTACAAATTTGTTTCTTTTCTTAAGGACAATTCTGTCCCATAAAAAGGTACTGCCCCAGTGACAAGGGTTTGTACCTTCTTTGGTACAACATTGTGCATTTTTTTCTGAGAAGTCCAAAGGCATGCGCTATAGGTGCATATCAAAATCCAGCATTTATTTACATGTGCTACCATTCAAGCATTTCAGAGTCTTTGACAGAATTCTCCAAACTACACTTTCTCTAGAGAGATCAGGGAAAGTTGCTACAGATCAGCGTTTAGATTTACTGTAGTCTTCACTTGCCTCTGAGGAACCATAAAAGATCACAGATGAAATAAATGGCATTCAGCAAAGATCCGTTCAAGCTGAAAAAGAGCAAAAAGGATGAGAAGCATGCACGAGTGTCTGTGTAACTCTATGTGTGTATGTGTGTGCCTGTTCCAGCCCGCATGTTGCCAAGGGAGGTATTGAAATACTGCTTCATCAGTCACTACGCGGTGTGTGTCCCATCTCTGGAAAAGGGGAGGAGATGAAAGTAATTTAATGTACATCTATAATTAATTCCCTCTGTGCGTGAGTGTGTGTGTGTGGTGAGGCCGCTGTGATGGAGTATATTTATTATGTGCTTTTGAAGGAGGTGGCATGATGGGGCACGGCCCAGTGACATCGCAGCACAAAACTCATCAGTCCTGCGCTGGGATATGGCACAAATGTGGGGCACGACAGAACTGCAATGGCACTTTTGTTCTTTCTTTTGCATCCTTTCCTTGTGCGCTTTTTTTTTTTGGTTTCCTCTCCTCAATGATCCTTCATTAGATGCAGAGCAGGACTCGGACCGTGATTAAACCTGTCAGTTTAAACGCTCTCAAAGAAGCATTAGTCTCCTCTGATATCTACAGTAATTAATGCATGGTAAACAGATGTTGAAAGAGGTCAGCTGGCATTAGACAGGTGTGAAAACAGGTGATTGTAATGGGCAGCATATGGAGGTGTGATGGATGAATGTCGTTCCTCCTCTGGCAGATGGTGACGTGTGCTCTTTTTGACCCTCCATGAAGAGCGGACTAACATTTCGGCCAGTGTTGGCAAGTCTTTCAGTGCTTGCTTCCCAATTACATGGCTTTATTACTTGAAGAGTTCGTTTTTGTTTATATTTACTGGTTAATAGCAGGCACACAACATCATAAGACATTAATATTAGGTTAGATTTAGGTCATGACGTCAGGTGACCAAAATTCAATGTCTAGCCAGCATCTAAGGACAACGTTATTTTGATGTCCAATAACAACGTTGATATTTGGTTGATTTTAGGTTGGGTTGAAAAGTGACCAAAATCCAACGTCAAGCCATCTTAAACCAATGTCATATTGACGTCAAATACTGACATTTATTGGTCAGGTATGGCAACCAAAATCTAATGTCATAGTGGTAACGTCCACACAACGTCAAGCTGTAACATCCTTAGACGTTGATATTTGGTTGATTTTAGGTTGGACGTTGGACATTGAGATCGGCCTAATGTTGGGTTCTGATGTTAAACCGATTTTGGGGTACAACGTCAATCTGACATCATGTTGACATCCTGTGCATGCTAGGTAGTTACAGAACAATACGATATTTTACCATTGCCAAGACCGATTAAATGGGATAGTTCACCCCGAAATTTAAATTCTGTCATAATTTACCCACCTTATACTTGATTTAAACCATTATGAGTTTCTTTCTTCTGTTAAACACAAAATAATATATGTTGAATAAAGCGAGAAACCTGTAACCATTGACTTCCAAGTTATTTTTTTTTCTTATTATGAAAGTCAATGGTTACCGGTTTACAGTTTTCTTCAAAATATCTTCTTTTGTGTTAAACAGAAAAAAGAAACTTGAGGGGAAGTAAATAGTGAGTAAATTTTCATTTTTAGGGGGTGAACTATCCCTTTAGCTAGTCTTGTGACTGACAGCAAACGTCTTGTAGTCAATGAGACTCTTTGACATCTGAATGATAAAAAAACAAGCGGTCAGAATTAGTTTTTAGCATAATCTTTCAGAGAAAAATATCAGGCAGTCAGTAAGGTGACATTTGGGGTTCAAGTCCTTTTACACTCTCTCTCCAACTTAACTTCCTCTTTCCTCAATGGCCTGACATAATAGAAATAATAATAGCCATTCATTTTTAAAGTGAGTCGGTGTGCTCCAGTGAAAGAGGTGTGTCTTGGGCAGTGTGGGCATTAAAGCGAGTTGAAGTCATAGGCACATTCAAGCCTAGTCAAACTTAATGTAATCAGCTATGATGTGGTTCACCAGCAACTAATTGGAACGTAGAAATGGACCGATAGAGAGGATTAAAGATAACACAAACCTGTAAACATTGGTTCTGCCCACATTAGAATGATGTCTCAGTGGCCGTGGTGTGAAAGCACAGCATTGTTGGCCAGGTGGGCAAAGTGAAATTTGACACTCTCACTGGCAGAAGCTTGAAAGCATGGTTAGGTGCTAATACGCACCTTTAAAGTATCAATATGCACCTTTTAAAGGGTACTATACCTTTTGTACTTTTTTCTTCTAGTGTCGTTGAAGACTGGCATGCAACCAATAAATCACTTTCGTTTTAGAATGACGTCTTCAGTCATCAAGTCATGCTTTGAACAAAATATTATAATATACAAAAAAAATTTTTAAAGTTTGGGGCAATGAGAGTTTTGTGGATAAAAAAATAAAAAAATATTCTGATACAGGTATAATGCAGGGCGCCACGGTGGCGTAGTGAGTAGCATGTTCGCCTCACAGCAAGAAGGTTGCTGGTTCGAGCCCCGGCTGGGTCAGTTGGCATTTCTGTGTGGAGTTTGCATGTTCTCCCCGTGGTTGCGTGGGTTTCCTCCGGGTGCTCTGGTTTCCCCCACAAGTCCAAAAACACGTGGTATAGATGAATTGGGCAGGCTAAATTGTCCATTGTGTATGTGTGTGGATGAGTGTGTATGGATGTTTCCCAGGGATGGGTTGCGGCTGGAAGGGCATCCACTGCATAAAACAAATGCTGGATAACTTGGCGGTTCATTCCGCTGTGGCGACCCCGGATTAATAAAGGGACTAAATGAATGAATAAATGAGGTATAATGCACACTGTAACATTAATACTAAAATGGACTGCAAATTCAAGAACCTCTTAAAAAAATCATTTATTTATACATTCAAAAAAGCATCTTATATATAATTTTAAAAATATATATTTTAATATGTACGACAGTGCAAAAATTATGCATCTTCTTTTAATTGCATTTTATATAAACAAATTGCATAAATTAAATAATGAATTAAATATTTTATAATCCTGGTCTAGGTCAAGGGCGTAACATCAATAATACACTTGACAAAATTCACAGGTCAGGTCCATTTATTTGTCTTTTTTTTATTACCCAAAATGTGAAGCTTATTACCTCCAAAAAACCCACCAAAAAAAAAAAAAAACACTTTCCCCACAAAAAAACTACCTACATCCTACAAAGAAAATAACAGAAATAAAAATACAACGCTAAACCTAACTCCCTACCTATTTATTAAAACAATATTTTTGCAATATTTTTAGTGTTATTTGGGGGCTTGCGGGCTGGGGGCTGGGGCCTGGGGGTTGACGGCATTTTGGAAAGTTGAATTTAAAAATGTATTGTAAGAGATCCTAATTTTATTTCATTTTATTTTATTTTATTTTATTTTCGGCTTAGTCCCTTTATTAATCTGGGGTCGCCACAGCGGAATGAACCGCCAACTTATCCAGCATTTGTTTTACGCAGCGGATGCCCTTCCAGCTGCAACCCATCTCTGGGAAACATCCATACACACTCATACACTACAGACAATTTAGCCTACCCAATTCACCTATTCCACATATCTTTGGACTGTGGGGGAAACCGGAGCACCCGGAGGAAACCCACGCAACCACGGGGAGAACATGCAAACTCCACACAGAAATGCCAACTAACCCAGCCGAGGCTCGAACCAGCAACCTTCTTGCTGTGAGGCGAAAGTGCTACTCACTACGCGTGGCGCCCTTTATTTTATTTTATTTTATTTTATTTTATTTTATTTTAATGACTGTAATCCAACAATGATCAATCATTTTGATAAAAAAGTCCTCTTTTTGTGCTCCACAGAAGATCTTACAGATTTAGACTTGTAAATGTAGTAAATGATGACAGGATGTTACATTTTTGACCTTTAAAATGAACAAACCGATTCTAAAGAATATCCGCTTTTCCATGCAGAACTTAATCTCAGCAACAAGATCTCAACTGCACGGTATGATAAATTCAATATCAAGCTGTAATTACTTCATTGTCTTGAGAAAAATGACCTCATTGCCATCAAGTTGTTAATTACTGACAGCAATAAGCATATCCACTTCTTGCATTACATGTCTCAGCAACATCCTCACACTCACGCAAACACACATTCACAATGCTGTAGGTATTATATGTCACTTGGCGAACTCTCAGCAGAGCTTGTTTTTACGACAGAGATTATTTCATGTAATTGGGCCCTCTGTGGTAATGACCTTGCATCTTACCCCTCCTCTCTTCTCTCTGTAAACTGGAGAAAGGAAATCTAGTTTGACACGGAGCCCAGAAGATGTATTAGGATTCTATGGTAACTGCCTGGCACAATAAGGTCGCAGCGTAAGTGTTTAATTAGAGTAAATGTGGCCATCCCTAAGGAGAGACATTTTATTACCTCAATATGTCATAGGAAAGATTCACTACCAGAGAGAGCGGGTACTGTAAAATATAAAAATGACTTATATTTTCAGGTATGCAGTAATTACAACACATAATATGGTTGGTTTGAATAGATATTTATGCTAAAATCAGGTTAAATGCATATATTGTTTAGACTACGTGATTATATTGTTCAGACTACACAGCTATGTGTACTAATCATTTGAAAAGTTTATTTTTTTTTATTTCAGAGAACAAAAAAGAATAGCAATACAAATTAATATATATTTCCAAACAGGTTTCCACACACATCACTGAGCACACAACCTTAAAGGGGAAATGAAGCACTCAGTCAAGTTTACCTTATTTTGTAGACCAATTTCCACTTTAATTAAAAAAATATAACAAACATGATTAAACATAACTATTTCGAAGAAAAGAGGGTGTTTTATCAAACATTTTAGTGCAAGGGCGCCGCCATCTTAAAACGCTGCAGCGTGTGACGTCACGGGGGTTGCTTCCGTTAAAAAGATAGACAGGTACAGTGGCAAAAAACGACTAAATGATGGAGACTACAAAGTCGAATACCACAAGGCATATAAAAAGACAAAAGGGGGGGCACTGCTGTATTGCTACTGGATGTAAAAATGATTTCTGCAGAGTCAAAGCTAAGGGTAAATTAATTAATTTTTCATAAACTGCCGCTAAAAAGCCGAACAACACTGCTTCACTGGCTACAACGATAAAAAGGAAAAACCCTCCTATGGGCCCTGAGGAACGAGTATGCAGTGACCATTTTTTAGAGGACGATTACACTGAGAAGAAGATCTTTGAGTCAGAAAAATTAGTAAGTCGTCGCACCAACAGACTGAGACCAGAAGCTGCTCCGCCTGTTTTCAATTTCTCAGGCTATAACGCGAGCTCACCGGACCTTCCAACATTCTCTGTCAAAAGTGACACATCAGTCCATCGAAGGGAAAGGGCTCTAAAACGTGCCAGCCAGGTAATGAAGAGACCAGTATGTCCATAAAAACGTCATGTGTTCAACAATTGAACAAGTACTTATCTCCCAGTGAGACCAGACTGTTTTTATGGACATAAAACATGCGTTTTAGCGGCAGTTTATGAAAATTATTTAATTTACCCTTAGCTTTGACACTGTAAAAATCATTTTTACATCCAGGAGCAATACAGTAGCGCCCAACCACTGTTCTATATGCAATAGTATATAGTAAAGGATCATGGTGGTCAATCCGTTGTAGGCCTACCCTTTGAAAATTTTTCATTTCTAATGTTGGTCAAAATTTCATTCCTTAAAAGTGGCCAGTTTTGAGATTTTCAGTTCGGCATGACACTTTAACTTGGCCAAACTGATTGTTTAAACTCCAGACTGACCTTTGGAGGGCGATGAATCCCATTTTAAATGCACTGTTTGTGCCCTACTTCTTACCATACCTGTGTAGGATGAAAACGTGTTTTCACTTTTTTTTTTGCATTGTTTTGGTTTATTTTGAACTGTTGTTTCATTTCACTAGAATTACTCATGGCTAGGGCCACACGTAATCTGAGCGTGCAGATTTCTGCAGAATTTTAGCCTATCATTGATTCTGTTTATTTACTGGTGTAAATGTATGTACAATTATATTTAATCAGTTTTCAAATTAATTACAGTAAAAAGATTGATTAATATGAAAATATTTATATGGTTTGTAAAGTACTGGAGTTTTTTAAAGTACTATTTTCTGTCTTTCAGAAGAGATTTTATTCGAGAGACTTGCTTTGTTTACCAAATAAAGTGGATCTGATTGGATTTGCATTGTAAACACGAAATAAAGGTTAAAAACCCTGCTGAAAAAACCAGCTAAAACCAGCCTAAGCTGGTTGGCTGGTCTTAGCTGGTTTTAGCTGGAAGTAGCTGGTTTAGCTGGTCTCCCAGCCTGGCCAGGCTGGTTTTAGCTGGTCTCCCAGCCTGGTCAGGCTGGTCAAGCTGGTCTGTCAGTCTGACCAGGCTGGTTTTAGCTGGTCTCCCAGCCTGGTCAAGCTGGTTTTAGCTGGTCTCCCAGCCTGGCTTAGCTGGTCAAGCTGGTCTGTCAGTCTGACCAAGCTGGTTTTAGCTGGTCTCCCAGCCTGGCTTAGCTGGTCAAGCTGGTCTGTCAGTCTGACCAGGCTGGCTTTAGCTGGTCTCCCAGCCTGGTCAAGCTGGTTTTAGCTGGTCTTCCAGCCTGGCTCAGCTGGTCAAGCTGGTCTCTCAGTGTGACATGGCTGGTATTAGCTGGTCTCCCAGCCTGGCACTTTCTGTTGTACAGTATCACAAAATGTATATTTTTATAAAACATATATTTTTTCCGATGTAAGATAAAACTGAAATCTGTTCTGCACTTATTTTTTACACAGTGACATCTTTATTTTATAAATACATTTATTTATATTTATTGTTTATTTATTTTTACAGTGAATCTGAGCCACAAATACGTGTGACTATTCAATATAATTAGCCTAATAAAACAAAATTTAGCAGGCAGTAAAAATACTGCAAGCTAGTTTTAAAGATAATAGGTTTGTATTTATAAAAAAATTAAATTGAAGATTCATTATAAAGTTATTATTTTATTATTTATGAAGTCATAATGTTTATTTATGTAAATTATGCGTGGCTTTGATGTGCACGCGCGCGTCTCATTCAAATGCTGGAGCGGAGAGTGAGTTGCTATGGAAACGATGCAACAACACTCCACCTGCAAGACACAACGCAACAAAACGCTGCTGTTTTAACTGTTTTCAGGTAAGTTTAGTCCCTAAAACAAAGCAAATATTACATACAGCGGTTCCTAACACATTTATTGTTGGTAATTGACATGTTTCTGTTCACTATTTATGTTATAGAGATGATTAGTCTTCGAAAAAGTTCGTTAGCATCTTAGCACTGGTAAGGCTACCATTAGCATAATGTTACATTAACTTCTTAAACTGAGCTCTTGTTGTTAAAGTTTTGGCTTTTAGTTCTTCTTTATGTGTATATGAGTGGATTTATCAACGTTTTATAAACACTAGTCTACTTAAATTGCCTACACATATGAATTGTATTGTCAAGGAGCATGAATTAAAATGTTAGCTCAAACATTTTTTGATCATGGTAACGTTAAACAAATATTGACTAAAAAGTGCCCTGTGATTTTAGCAGTGACATAATAACCCCTGCCATGGAAAAGAAGATACAAGATCTCTAATTTCTGAAGGGAGCTGATCACAGCGATGCAGGAAACACAGGTAATCCGAGAATGAGTTAATATGCATTTCCATAGCATGTCTGTAGTATTATCCATTTGTTACATGTCTTTTATGCAGTTACTTTAGGAAAAGTTTTGACATTGAAACATAAGTGAGTGTTTTTAAAACATCACATGATTCTTCAGAACTCTTTAATATGCAGATTTGTTGCTGATCAAGTATGGCATTTTCATTTTGTTTTATTTGTTTTAACAGTATTTGAAAACAGAAATGTACACTCGTTTACTTCTGATCTGTTTAATGCATCCTTGCTGAATATAAATATACATTTCTTAAAATAATCTTGCTACAGTAGTCTAATTTTCTTCTTTTTAAAGTCTTTTTCAGGGACTGGCTGAAACAAAAGGAACCCGAAAGAAGAGAGAGAGAAAAGAGGGAAAACCAGGTGGGGTATTATATATCCCAAAAAATAGCATTAAAAAAGAAAAGAAAAATTTAAATGTGTAATAGGAAATTGTTCACATTGAAATTGTGAATAGCATGTTAATTATTACAGTATTTTTGTAAATACTTTAGGCTGTGAGATCAAATAAAAAAATGTTTGAATGGTTGCTTGTGGTCCTGAAGATTTATTTACATGTTTTTCACCCACTGAAAAGAAAATTTGGGGCAGAAGCTATGTGTTCAATTAATTAGTCAAACATTCAAACAATTTGACCAGCTAAGCATAGCTCAAACCAGCCTAACCAGCTAAAACTAGCTAAGACCAGCCAGCCTGACCAGCTACGACCAGCTAAAACCAGCCAGCCTGACCAGCTAAGACCAGCCAAAACCAGCTTTGACCAGCTAAGACCAGCCAGCCTGACCAGCTACAACCAGCTAATACCAGCTAAGACCAACTAAGACCAGCCAGCCTGACCAGCTAAGACCAGCTAGCCTGACCAGCTAAGACCAGCTTGACCAGCTAAAACCAGCTAAGACCAGCTT
>CAIGQQ010031566.1:82028-99815 GCA_903798035.1 Danio albolineatus
CTTTAATCCCAGTACATTTTATTATTTAAAAGCATGTAACAAAGAAATTGCAATACTGTGTGATCATTGTCTATTTGTTAATTTTAAGCAAACATACAAATAAATATCATTTTAGGTGTTAGACTGTTTAATAAATTAATTTATTCAAAATAATTTACTTGGTTTGCATATCATGATTAGCATAGATGCATTCCAATGTATTTTGTAAGCAAGGTCCCACATAGGATTCATTCTACAACTGCAGGTACATTTTAGCCTTTTTCCATCCATTTTCCTTCAACTGGAATCATATACAACAAATATGTCATTTAAAATAAAATGAAACCATATTAATGTAAAATATTGCAAAAACAGCTTAAATGTAATAGGGGACATTCGATTCTGTTACTAATAGTTAACAGAGTTGACATTTTCCACCATTTTGTGCTTTAGTTTAAGATGCTAACCTCCTTCCAGATACCACATCACATGTCTAAAAGAGAACTGCGTTTTCATCATACTATTGTTTTTAAAGTGAATGAGAAATTCCTGCCTTTTCTAGCTGTGCTTTATTTGTTGCTATGCCTTTTTATAACCAATGTAACAGAGTTGACTGGAACATAGGGACAGACACAAAATGTATACTTTTATTACTGAAATTAGAAATAGCACAGAAAATATATGTTTTTATGCAAACGCTTATTTAACTTGGAAGATTAAACTCATAACAAATATGAAAATTACACAGAATTTATGATTCAGTTTGCAGAGACAGTCAAACCGATACTTGCCGGCCACTTTATTAGGTACACCTGTCCAACTGCTTGTTAACGCACATTTCTAATTAGTCAATCACATGGCAGAAACTCAATGCATTTAGGCATGTAGACATGGTCAAGATGATCTGCTGCAGTTCAAACTGAGCATCAGAATGCACGATGATTCCCCGTAAGTGACTTTGAACGTGGCATGGTTGTTGGTGCCAGACGGGCTGGTCTTAGTATTTCAGAAACTGCTGATCTACTGGGATTTTCACACACAACCATCTCTAGGGTCTACAGAGAATGGTCTGAAAAAGAGAAAATATCCAGTGAGTGGCAGTTCTGTGGGCACAAATGCCTTGTTGATGCCAGAGGTCAGAGAAGAATGGCCAGACTGGTTCCAGCTGATAGAAAGGCAACAGTAACTCAAATAACCACTCGTTACAACCGAGGTATGCAGAAGAGCATCACTGAATGCATAACATGTTGAACCTTGAAGAACAAGGGCTACAGCAGCAGAAGATCACATTGGGTGCCACTCCTGTCAGCTAAGAACAGCAAACTGAGGCTGCGATTCTGATGGTAGGGTCAGAATTTGGCTTTAACGACATAAAAGCATGGATCCATGCTGCCTTGTATCAATGGTTCAGTCAGGTGGTGGTGTAGTGGTGTACTGTAGGGGATATTTTCTTGGCACACTTTGGACCCATTAGAACCAATTGAGCATCATGTCAACACCACACCCTACCTGAGTATTGTTGTTGGCCATGTCCATCCCTTTTTGACCACAGTGTACCCATCTTCTGATGGCTACTTCCAGCAGGATAACGCGCCATGTCATAAAGTGCCAATCATGTCAGGCTGGTTTCTTGAACATGACAATGAGTTCACTTTAGTCGATTGGCCTCCACAGTCATCAGATCTCAATCCAATAGAGCACCTTTGGGAGGCTAGAGTACCTGGGATGGAACAGGTGATTCGCATCATGGATGTGCAGCCGACAAATCTGCAGCAACTGTGTGATGCTATCATGTCAATATGAACCAAAATCTCTGAGGAATATTTCCAGTACCTTGTTGAATCTATGCTACGAAGGATTAAGGCAGTTTGGAAAGCAAGTAGATTTGGTACTAGTAAGATAAAGTGACCAGTGAGTGTACTGTGGGTATAGTGGTAGTCTTTAAGTAAATAATTTTTAATAACCTATGTAGTAAATAAAGGAAATGTTCCTAAATACAGATTATATATTTTTAATTTTTTTTTATTGTTTAGAATAACTTGATATAATTTGTGTTATCACGCAATACTGTGTCATTCGTTTTTGAAAAAGAACTAAATCTTTCTTGGAGAAAATGTATCTGTAATTTTATTATCACTCATAGATAGATGGTCACATAACATCATATATCTATGTGTAAGGCAATAAGGAGAGACAACGTTTCAGTTTGTTCAATTTAACTGGAGGCATTTTCGGTTTTAATAGGTTTCAGTGCGCTTCATTCTGCCAGCCTGGACTGAACACCTGGGTCTCCATCCGAGCTAGCAAAGATATCCTGTTCAAACATTCACTTGTGTGTAGGTGTGCATTTGAGGAGCATTGATTAGTGTGAGCTCACCCTCGTGATCAATACAGCTGATGAGGATAATTATAAAGCGGAACTGAGATATGTCAGCATTAGATATTGTGAAGAAAGAAAAAGAAAAGACGTGATGTTATATTTAGCTTATCATTAGCTTCTATTGTGTTTACGCATATGCGAATTGAGACCATTCGGCTGCTAACTGACCACACAGGTTAGAGATCTGATGAAGGTCAAGAAGGCATGGGTTTCATGCTTCAGTACTTCAACAACACAGGCAGTGTGTTAGAAACCAGCAGTATTCCTGAGGGTGAAATGCTGACAGGGGGCTTAACAAAGCAGAACAGTAACATGAACCTTACAATCTATTATAATTTCTTTTTATTAGATTAAAAAAAAAATGTGATCAGTTAAATATAATTAGACAAAGGTCACTGCCTAACATACAGTATTAACCACTACCAAAAAGCCAGTAATAAACAATAAACTCTTGACAATATAAAGAAATTTGACATGGACAAAAATATGAAAAAACAAACAAACAAACAAAAAAAAACATATTCACTGTAAAATCCCAAAAGTTAAGGTAACTCAAACCAATTGAGGAAACCGATTGCAACAAACCATTGGAGTTCAAAATCTAATCCTAATGAGTATTGTGAACTTTTGAAGCAATTTGAGCACAGCAAAACCCAATAAATGAAGAGAAATCAAACCAACTGAGTATTGTAAAACCCAATAAGCTAAGGCAACCTAAACCATTTGAGGAAACCGATTGCTACAAATCAATTCTATATTTATATGATGTTTGCCTTGTTTTTGCTGTCATGCTCAGACAGTCATCTATCGGTTGATATGAGCTAAAGACCTACTGTATGTATGTCAGATAAATATTTTATATTGCTGTATGCCTAGATTTTAGATCATGTTTGGACCTGCATTAGGTGTTTTTCAAAAATGCATCTTAAAGGAACAATGTGTACGCTGACAAAAATTATTCAAAGCTAATTCCTTGGATTTACTCAATTTTTTTTACGTTAATTGGCTGTAAACAATTTATTTGGCCTGAATTTAAACAAACAAATTAAGTTGAATATTATCAAATTTAATTTGTGTGTTTAATTCAACACAAATAAACAGTTTGCAAAAGTTTTGAAGACAACATTTTTTTGTGTGTATTTTTGGACCTGCATTAAATGTCTTTCAGAAATGCATCTTAAAGGAACAGTGTGTATTTTTGGACCTGCATTAAGTGTCTTTTAAAAATGCACCTTAAAGGAACTTTAAATTGAATTAAGATTGTGCTCTCGGTATAGCTACAAATGCCAATGTGTCATAATAGTGGCAGTTTCAAAAACAAGACTAACGTCCTATGCTAATGAGGGAGAGATCCTCACTAGTGGGCGGGGCTTTCCTCCTCTAATGACACATACAAAGGGAGAATGTCAATTAAAGTTTTTCTGCAGAAAGTGTTTGTTTTTACAAAGTGTGATTGTATTTTATAAAGTGTGCATAATAAGTCCCCTTTAAATGACCATTGTTAAGTGCATCAGATGTAGAAAAAAGGGAAAATGATAGAGAGAATGATAGATAGTGAGACAGAAAGAGAGAGAGAGAGAGGTGAAGAGAGTCCCCCGCAGCTTGCCCTTCATGTGTTCCTGAGAGCTCACGCTCTTAATGGGAGTAAATGTTGCCCTGTTTGACTTCCACCTAAAACTCACACGCTCATTCCACTCAAGGACCCCTGCTGTCCTGTCAGAGTGTGTGTGTGTGTGTGTGTGTGTGTGTGTGTATTTGTGTAAGTGAGCAAATTGCTGTAAGGTTGATGTGAGAGGGCTGAAGGGGTCAGGCATGACCACTGGATGCTGTGACCGAATGTGTGATCGTCCACAGGGCCAAAAGCCTTCCACTCTGCTGATCAGAGCTTGTATATTTGTTTAAGTTGCATGATTCATGAAGGGTGACATGATATTGGCACAGCATGAGAAGCTGTCTGCTTGTGATGTGTGGGTGTGTGTTGGAGAGACACTTTTGAAGGCACAAGTGTGAAGGTGACATTATTGCCTTAGGTATGTTTGTATTGCCATCTCGCTTTTCTCTTTTTCTCTGAGTAAGTCTTGCAGAGAGACAGGCCTCTTATATGCTATTCATTCTATTAAAATACAATATTTGATTGTTAATAATTATCATAAAAATAAACAAATCACTTTAAATTGATTATTATAACCACAATAACAGTGAATTACTGTTTAATTAATTGAGCAATATTGAACATATATAAATACTACTGTGGCAGATGCTTTGAATTTATTACAAAAATAAATATTTTTCCCAATTAATACCTGAATCCACTTTTTTTGTTCAAAATGTGCAAAAACCTGTAGTGTGAAATATCGGTCCAAGGAATTCAAGCAGGGCATGCACCACATAAAACATATGTCAGAGTATTTGATGGGTCATTCCACTGTGGCGACCCCTAATAAATCAGGGATTAGGCCTATGGGAAGTGAGACGGTGAGTCAGTGAGTAAGATTCTTTGTGTCACAGACTGATTCGAATACCAAATTTGCCTATTTGAGCCATAATGTCTTTTAGCCAAATTAATTAATTTTATTTTATTTCATACATTCATTCATTCATTCATTCATTCATTCGTTCATCTGTGGTTCGGTTTATTTAATCTGGACCAGGGGCAACAAATGATAAATTGTAGCATTTATCACTTTTCACACCACACTAATTGCTTTGGTCCAAATCAGTTGAAAAGAACCAAAGTAAAGTCATGTGACAAAATCCACATCACTCATTGGCCAGATGTTATTGAATGTATTTCCTATGTTGCTTTTCGATTGGTCAGAATTAACATGCGAGAAAATGCTAATGGGACTCCTGCAAGTAAACAAACCGGCAGACATAAAGTGGGGTTTATTTATAAACTAATTTCGAGAGGATCACATGCTTATCATTGAACACAGCTGGTACCACATCTGCTCAGCATAATGCACCAATCAGACGAATCCCGACACACTATAAATTACCAGAGCTTTCTGCTCTGGTCATCTTCGTTTTGAAGAATCCCCCCTTCCACCCCAACTCCTCCCCTTTTCTGATAGGTCGGCACGGTGGCCCAGTGGTTAGCACTGTTTTCTCACAGCAAGAACATTGCTGGTTCGGCCTCTTCCCGGGCCGGTCGGCATTTCTGTGTGGAGTTTGCATGTTCTCCCCATGTACGCGTGGGTTTTCCCCGGGTTCCCCGGTTTCCTCCCACCGTCTAAAAAAACATACAACATAATTAAATCAACTACTTTTCAATAGCATCTTAAGGCAACTCTAGTCACATATATATCAGCATGTTCACAAGTGGGGGGAGTTCTCAAGACTTACCTGAGCTCAAACTCTCCTCTCGCCCTTTAAACGGGAGGGAGCCCCGGGCTCAGGATATTCTCAGCTCAGGGCTTTCTCCCGGGACAGCATGCCAAATACGCTTTATTATCAATCATCAGCTAAGTGTGAACTCTTGAAATGTCACTGCACTGACTGATTGTATACCCGGTCATAGTATAGTATACAGTTTGTATACATCACTTTAGACAAACTAGATTTTGAGAATGAAGTGCAGCTGCGGCTGGAAAACAATGTTTTAATGCATTGCAATCAGTGAAGGCGATAGGAGGAGGCTTGAATTAATTTAGCTAAACTTGGACATGGTCATCTTTCTGAAATATTACCAACAGTCCATCAGGTAATGTTTTTCCCCCTCTCTCTCTGTTTAAAACTGTTGATAAAGCGCTGTCAACAAATATTTTTCCTCCAAACCCCATAAGATGGGACAGTGGCTTCGGCAGTTGGATTAGTCCAAAAAGGCACAGTACTTTCTGCGGATGGGTCTATTTTAGTTCAGATCATGGTGTCACAACAAACGAACCGCTCCAGGGTTCGTTTGAATGTGTACCGAGACCACCTCTTCAAGTAGTCCACTTTTGGTGCATACTAGAGTGCGTCTGCTACACTCACTCATGCCCAAACAAACCGCACCAAGAGGGAAAACGAACTCTAGTGCGATTCAACCGAACTAAAAAAGGCAGGTGTGAAAGCACCCTTAGTCTCTATTTCAGAGGTCGCCACAGTGGGATGAACTGGCAACCACTCCAGCATATGTTTTATGCAGCAGATGCCCTTCCAGCTGCAACCCAGTACTGGGAAACACCCATAAACGCTCATTCACACACTACGGACAATTTAGTTTATTCAATTCACCTATAGTGCATGTCTTTGAACTTGTGGGGGAAACTGGAACATCCGGAGGAAACCCACGCAAAGACGGGAAGAACATGCAAACTCCACACAGAAATGTCAACTGACCCACCCGAGACTCGAACCAGCGACCTTCTTGCTGTGAGGTGTTTGTGCTACCGACTGTGCTACCATGACACCTATTTTATACATACATTTTTAAATATTATTTATTTTTTTATTTAAATTTTAAACCTTTATTTTATTAGGAAAAACTCTGAGATTCTATTCTCTATTTCAAGATTCTCTTATTATTTTATTTATTTATTTGTTCATTCGTTTGTTCATTCGTCACTTTCTTTCTTTTTTTTCTTCGTTCGTTCGTTCATTCATTCATTCATTCATTCATTCATTCATTCATTACCAATGCTTTTGTGTCCTGAAGAAAATGATAATGCACTCATGCTTTAGCACTAGAGGCTTTTATTGAAGTCTTTGGACACCTAGTTTAAAAAATTTAATAAAATAATAATAAAAAAAATCTATTGGTTACCTAAAATTCCTGTTTCTTTCATTTAGCTTTGCTTGTATTCCTGGTCATGATGTATGCAGGGTTTTCAAAAGGTTGATGTTTTTCCATATAGCTCAGTTTCTTCTGAAATTCATACTTTGCATAATGAAAAAGAAATTGATGCAACTCTTACTGTAACTAGTCTACAAATTAGTCTACAATGCATCTGTTTGACACAGATTAGGTGTTGTTAATCAATATATATGCACACACACACACAAACACACGCACACACACACACACACACACCTACACACACACACACACACACACACACAAACACACTCACACACACTCAAAAATACTCTATAATAATCTAAGCAAACACTGACTCAAACATGTCCACTCTCATTGTCTGGAGGTCCAGCCAAGCTCTAATGATTCATTCACAGCCTGACAAGCTGATTTTACACTATCTGAAAGGCCAGAGCATCCAGGCCAGACATTAGTTATACAGCAAGCATCTTTTGACAGGCTGAGAAGGAGGAATAGTCAAGGAAATGGCAAGGTTATCAAATGAAAATTTGTAAGGCGAGCAGCAGGAGAAGGAATGCCAGCCAAACACAGTCGCATTAACCATGGCACGAGTCCCAGTAACTTGCTCTGTGGAGGCCAATCAAATATTCTATTACATTACACCCCGATTTTTGCCCTGCGCTCCATCCTGTGCCAATTTGGAGGGGCTCAGTGGACCTCAGTGGGGCTGAGTAGGACTCAGGCTTGTGTTTACGATGCCTTGTGGAGGAAGTGTTTACCCTCTCGCCATCTGCCCTCATAGTCAGACATATTGGAAATCAAAGTGGTGGTACAGAAGGGGAACAGGCTCAAGGGTGCTAAGTATTTGGCTCTGGCCAGCTCTGTTAAGCAGCTCATAGGTCTAAACATACACATCGTGGATACAGAATGTGTATCTAACAGGTAAAGAGACAACGGGCTCTCCACCTGAGGTTGATGTAAGGTTTGATAGGCTGATGAAGAGCCATAACATACACAAAAACAAAACTAGCTGAAGTCCAACAGAAAAGAACAGCAGCTTCTTCACAGAAAGACATTTGGGAGCACTGCTAGACACATGTGGGTCGAAAAAGTCATATATACAAAAACCAGAAGACCATACTGAATGAATAATTAATTTGATGTTAGATCTAGAAACCATTTTCTCTTTTCTGGCTACATTACTTGCCTTTCATCAGTATTTTGATTGAAGTCATTGAAATTTTTTCTTGTCAACGGCACAAAACTTAGTAGTGTTTTTTATAATTATTCATTCATTCATTTTCTTGTCGGCTTAGTCCCTTTATTAATCCGGGGTCGCCACAGCGGAATCAGCCGCCAACTTATCCAGCATACTTTTTACGCAGCGGATGCCCTTCCAGTCGCAACCCATCTCTGGGAAACATTCATACACACACACACACACACATTCACACTCATACACTACGGACAATTTAGCCCACCCAATTCACCTATACCGCATGTCTTTGGACTTGTGGGGGAAACCGGAGCACCCGGAGGAAACCCACGCAACCATGGGGAGAACATGCAAACTCCACACAGAAATGCCAATTGACCCAGCCGAGGCTCGAACCAGCGACCTTCTTGCTGTGAAACGATCGTGCTACCCACTAGGCCACCGTGGCGCCCTTTTTATAATTATGTAGAAAATAATTATTTTTTGTAATTGATTTTTCATATGTAAAGATATTTGTGTGTTGCTGTACATTATGTGTGTATTAAGCAATGTGTGGTGAGGCGCACAACTAACGTGCTCTGCGCTAGACTTTAGACCTGGTCTATTGCAAAGTCTGTTTTAGTTCCTCAAAATAGCAACACGCCAGCAATGCTCCTTTGCACACCTCCTTTATAGACCAGAACGCCTATTGTTAGAATATGTACATGATGTACATTAAATAAGGCTCTGCAAGATTTGTTTCGTCACTTTCTCTTCACGATCTGGACTTGAGGCGACAGTGAAGCTGAATATTAAAAAAATAATGCCAATAATAGCCTATATAGCCTACTCTGTCTACATTTATGAGTTAATATTTAGTTATAATTTGAAATCTACTTACCAATATTAGGCTTTGTAAACGTGTTTTTGTGGAGGAACATTTTTGAATCCCCCGTAGCTTTAGCGCTTTAACATGTGTCAGGTTGGATTGTTTGTTCATCTTCCACATACCAGCCAAGAACATCCATTCCATTTTCCATGACAGCGATATCAATGTAGCGAGTGACCCCGTCATTTTCCCTGCCAGCTTGCTGGACATTTTCCCACGCAAATTCGCTCTTTTTGACTTCTCCGTCACCTTTGCAGGAATTGGTTTTGATGTTGTAACAAACGATTTAATTACTTTCTCGTAATGATTAATTATTTTTTTTTTATTTTACCATGTTATATAAAAACATTAACACTTGTTTGATGTCATAGAACACATTTCTACCTGCAGTTTTCCCAATCCGTTTGTAAAAAAAAAAAAGCTGTTTGCATGATTTGATTAATATCACCCTATCCTAATACTTTTATAAATAATATTTTTAAATAATAAAATTATAATAAACACCGCTGTTTATTGTTTTTAGAAAATATCTAAATTCCTTTTTTCAGAGAGGAATTAATATAGAATGAGCCATCTAAAACGGTTTCCCCAGTTCTTTCTCATCACCTGCTCCCTCCTTCTGGCACAGACAGGTGTCCAAGCAAACATCCATCAGAGCTGGATGACATCAGGGCTTCAAACTGATTCAGGTACAGGCGACATCCCAAGTGGATGCTACTAATTGCTCAGACCTGGTTTGAATTCACCAGCCAGGCTGCCAGGGGAAGTTGGGAGCAATATGGAAAAGAAAAAGAGCCAAACAAGACATATTCTGAAGGAATCGGAAGAGTATGTGCAAAAGAGGAGAAACACAGAAAGAGAGCCTGGAAGCTTAAAACTTGATGACTCCTCAACTTGTAATTTCTTAATTAAGACCCATTTCCCATTCTTCCTCTAACAGTTGGGGTGGCTAATTAGGTATGGCCCGTGCCCAATGAGGAGGGCTCATACTGTTATATTGACTTGCATATGCTCCAGTGTCTGTGGGCACATTGTGCATGGAGGGTCCTTTAGAGAAGTGGAGCTGCAGAGCCCACTGAAGCTGGGGTGGTGGAATGAGATGGAGAGGAGATAATTGGGGAGTAAAGACACAGATCCAGCCATCCCATGAAGACCCTTTAGGCATCGGCCAATGAACAATGAGCTTCCAAAACAGGCCACTCTGTGGTGCTCCTAAAAAAAGCCTCTGCGGTGCCTTTCAGCCTCAGGTCTATAAGAATATGGGTGGGGGTGGGGGGACTATTAAATTTCAAAGTGAGAAGTTCTAAACTCAGTGCTGCTTTTGGCTCATATTAGTTTATTATGGTTTAAAAACATTTATTTTAATTTTTATATTTTAATAAAAATGTTAGTTCATGGCTTGTACAGTATACAGTATTCATTAATTAATTAATTAATACATAACTGCTTAATGTGTTACTTATTTTAGCAATGATTGTTGGTTTGATTATGAATATTTTTCACTATTTCAATATATTGTTTGTTTATTAGTTATAATATGAATTTAACGTTTAATCGTGTCTAAAATGGTTCATTATTGGTTATAGTATGTTAGTTTGATTTATTAGAATAGTGTTTTCTTGTGTTTCTTAAATTATTTTATAGATTGTTCAGTGGTTATGTGCTAGATTGCCGGCAGCTAGCTCTCTGCAAGTACCTGGATGGGAGACCACATGGGAAAGCTAGGTTGCTGCCGGAAGTGGTGTTAGTAAGGCCAGCAGGGGGTGCCTGACCTGTGGTCTGTGTGGGTTCTAATGCCCAAGTATAGTGACGGGGACTCTATACTGCTCAGTGAGCGCCGTCTTTCGGATGAGACGTTAAACCGAGGTCCTGACTCTCTGTGGTCATTAAAAAAGCCAGGATGTTCTTAGAAAAAGAGTAGGGGTTTAACTCCGGCATCCTGGCCAAATCTGCCCTCTGGCCTCTATCCATCATAGCCTCCTAACCATCCCCATATCCTAATTGGCTTCATCACTCTGTCTCCTCTCCACCAATCAGCTGGTGTGTTGTGTGCAGTCTGGCGCAAAAATAGCTGCTGTCGCGTCATCCAGGATGCTGCACACTGGTGGTGGATGAGGAGATCCCCCCATTGTGTGTAAAGCGCTTTGAGTGCCCAGAAAAGCGCTATATAATTGTAAGGATTTATTATTATTATTAGATTGGATATAAATAGTATTTATTTTTATTTTTAAAAATCTTAGCAAATTTTGTTTGTTATTTAATTATTTGTAAACTTTCCCAGTAGACTTTTTAAGGAATTACCTTTATTGTGTATGTTATTTTTTAAGCTGAACATCTTTTTCCCAGTGAGTTGCTGAGTTTTTTTTTCTTTGAGCCAGATGAAGGTGTCAGTGGGAAGGCTCATTGTAGCCATCAGTCATTGCTAAGGCCCACCACACTCGGGCTTCAGACCTGATCCTGTCAACACTGTGCCCGACATGTTTGTGCAAATGTGAGCGACAGAAACAGAGATGCACCCCCATCTGACAGCAAGAAAAATGAGCCTGTCTTCCTTACAGACAGAAACAGCTCCGCTCCATGACACGGTCAGCAATAAGATACATTTCATTTAAACAACATAATACTAAAACAGCATATAAGGCTCCTCATATTGCAAACAAAATAGTTTTCACGTCAAAAAGTGTATGACAATTGTTCTTTTGAAAGCCTGCATAAACAATCTATTCATATTATGGATTCTTGAAATGCCAGTATTAAAATGGAAAATAGTAATATGCCTAAAACAGATCCCTTTGCCACTCCATACACTGTAAAACTTTTTGTTGTAAATTTACAGAATAATACTGGCAGCTGGGTTGCCAGCCACATACTGTGTTTTTACAGCACCCCTTCTGTAAATTCTGTACACTGTAAAACATTTCCCTGTAAATTAACAGCAAAATACTATCAGTTCCAGTTGCCAGTAATGTACTGTTATTTTAAAGTTTATTGCTGTAAAAATACATGCACTTAATTAAAAATCATGTAAACTTATTTAATTCACAGAATAGACCACAGTACCTCAATTTGACCAACTGCTGTTTGAGTGTATGAACAAATATTTCTAATGTGTTATGTGAACAACATAAGCACATTAATAATGATGACTTAGATTAGTTATTTCACAATATTCAGTTTAACCCAAAATCTCTTGTAGCTCACATACATGAAGAGCTAGAATTAACATTGAGACTCTTACTGCATCAGCTACTACACAGCTGCTGTCTTTAAATCAAGAAACATACAGGATAAGATCAGTTATTTATGTTCATCTTTGACTCAAACACTGGCTCTACTCTCCTCCATAATGGTGACACACAGAAGAAATTTGACTCAGGTTTTACAGAAAAATACTGCTTTTTCTTGATTTTACAGAATAATACTGGCAGCTGGGTTGCCAGCCACATACTGTGTTTTTACAGTCTACTTCTGTAGTTTACATTCACAGTATATTACTGTTAAAATACAGTTTTACGCTCTCTCAAACCTTTAACCCTTTAAACCTCACAGAAAAGTCTTCAGTTTTGAATGAACACTTCCAAGTGTCCACTGAGCGCTCAAGAAACAGGCAAACACAGCTGAAGATAATGAGTTAATTATATAATAATTGAGTATTGGTGATTAACAAATCCTGTTTACAAAAAGAAATACTAAAGAAAAAAAAACTACAACTTGTGAAGCTTTGTAATGAAATGTTATACAACAAATTATTAAATCCCCCCCAAAAATAAATAAATATGTTAAAAAATCTGCAGATAGTTAAAGCACTCCATAAACAGCATCACCAGCTACACTTTATTACTAGCTTTGTCTAACATCCACCAAAGTTCTTCTTGAGACAAAACTTTACATTTTAAGTCACCATCATGGAGAAAAGTGTTTGCTTTAGTTGGGCTCTTAGCCCTGAACCCCCTTCATATTAATTTACTTGGGCTGCTGTAACTTAAAGAACTTTGTTTGAAAAGTTTATTTGTTGCAGTAAATTAGCCAGGTAAAAAAAAAATTAAAAAACAAAGCGTAGAAAGAAAAACAATAAAATCTCTGATGATGTTGATTTTGTTTTAAGTAAGGTACAACCTGTGATGAAATAATTCACTGATGTTAACCAATGTTTAATCCATTATTAAAAGTAACATAATAACATGCTTGCGTGTGACACAGAATTATGAAGGTTTACAAGTAAAACAAAAATTCTATGGTTTAACTTGTGCTCACAGAGACATCAATAATCAGCGTATGAACCTCAACAATGGTGACCATTAACAAATGAACAAAACTAACAAACATCACAAACAGGAGGCTAAAAATGACAAAATCAACAACGTCAACATAAACAACAACAGAATCAATAGCAAATAATGAAAACTGTAACACCAGTAAGCTATATAATTTATTCATACTGCAATGCATGCTGGGATTTTTGTTCTCTGCCACACCCAGCATGCATTGCAGCATAAAATATTTTTAATTGTTACCATTGTTGAGGTACAAGTTCTTATTCTTGAGGTCTGAGTGTGTCATCAAAACAGCTGAACTGTTTTTTTTTTATTTTTATCTTATTTACTCTTTCTGCTGGAAAATTAACTGGTTACTTTTCTGGTATTCATTGTTAACATAAAGGCACAAAACACAGTACAAAGTGATAAATTATTTCAGATAATTAATTATATATTTAAGCTTGAAGTAATCCTAACACAATAAATGCAAGACTGTTTACATTATAACAAAGGTGTTTTGTAAACTCCGAGTTACAGTACCCAGAGTTAATCTAAAGTTAATAAGTCAAGGGTGAAGAGCCCAACTAAAGCAGTCACTGACCTCCATTATGGTGACACCAAACTAAATAAAACACCAAAATCTCTGTTAATTCTCAATAAGAACTTTGTAGAAGTCAAAGCGGTCAGTAATAAGTGAATCTGCTGAGGCTGTGTGGAGTTTAATAGTCTTCTGCTGAGACTGAAGGTGTTTTGCACTTGATTTCATTTGATGCTGCAACTGAAGTCTCTGTTTGTGTTTCTTGTTTCTCTTTCCTTCAGTGATCGCGATTATTAACAGCAGGTGTTCATCAGTGTCTGAATTCACTCATTTGTGTTCATTAACTCTGTCATGTGAACTATATTGGGGAACTAGTGTACATAATAGTGAACAAGGGCACAAAATGTGATGTCAAACACAAACTTCGAGTGTCGACTTTGAGCTCTGTAAATTTACAGTTTGCTACTTTCTCAGAAACAACAAGATTACCCAGAATGCATAGTTTTTTACAGAATAACACTGTTTTTGTGAAAATACAGAATTTTACTGTAGAATGTCGCTGTTTTTTTACAGCAAAGTTTTACAGTGTACTTGCGTTAAATTAGATGTTGCCTTTTTTTTTGCATGCTGCCTGTGTAGCAAATTTCAGTCCACTTTAGATTAAGTGTTTTTAACCACGATGTACTTGCATCAAAATGTAAATTCAATGGACTTATTTTGTTTATAATGTATATATGGGTAGGGTTCGGGACAGGATTGGTGTTATGGCTAGTTTTAAGGATGGGTTATGTACAGTGGTGGAAAGAGTACTGAAAAATCATACTCAAGTAAAAGTACCATTACTTGCCCAAAATGTAGTGTAAGTAGAGTAAAAGTATATGTAGTAAATATTACTCAAAGTACGAGTAAAAAGCAGACCTTTCAAAAGTACTCGAGAGTAGTGAGTAGTGAGTATTACACTGTAGAAAAGTTGATGCATTGACAGAATGTTACGTTTACATATCCCTGCACAAACAACATGTAGTGTATTGGATCTTCCTATTTTCGTTTGTTCGTTACAACCTTCTTTCAATTATTTGTTTGTTCTTTCCTTCCTTCATTCATTTGTTTGTTCCTTCCTTCCTTCGTTCAATCCTTCGTTCGTTTATATATTTGTTAATATGTTTGTTAAATTGTTGGTCCTACATTAGGTCCTTTTGTTCATTCAATCCTTCTTTGAATTCTTCTTTCACTCGTTTGGTCCTTCCTTCTTTCCTCGCTTCATTTTTTCGTTCATTCTTTCTTCCATATTTTTGATTCTTCCTTCATTAGGTCCTTTTGTTCATTCATTGGATTGTTCATTCCTTCTTTCCTTCCTTAGTTTGTTCAGTCCTTCCTTGAATCCTTCCTTCATTTATTTGGTTCTTTGATGCTTTCTTCCTTTCCTTGTTCGGTCCTTCCTTTTATTTGGCCCTTCCTTCCATTCTTCATTCGTTCCATTCAGTGATCGTTTAAGGCTGTTTGGTGATTTCAGTCATCATACAGTCGACATCCATCATTTTTAGTGACATGCAGTCTATAAAAAGTCTCTGGATTATTGTGTGTAAATATTTTGAACATCATCTTGGACGTTTTTAATGTTTCCAAAAAGTTTGCTGCATTTATAAAGCACCCATGTCTTGAGGTTGTTCAGAATGATGTGATTTACTTTCTATGTGTGATTTAATTAGACAGGAATCACAGGACTGATTTTTCTACTTTAGAAAATGACCGTAGACAAGAAAGAAATAAAGTAGTGACTACTGATTGACGGAAAGTAGTGGAGTAAAAGTACCGATACTGCACTAAACATGTACTCAAGGGACAGTAAAAGTACACATTTTTAAAACTACTCAGTAAAGTACAATTCCTGAGAAAACCTACTCAATTACAGTAGTTTGAGTATTTGTAATTAGTTACTTTACACCACGGGTTATGTAAGAGATAGTCAAGTGTGTAATTATAAATATAAATACAGAGATCAATTACAGATGTAATTACATGCATGTCTTTAGTCAATTATTAGTACAATGTAAAAACATGTATTTGCACAAAAAGTACATTGTTACAATTCATTAATTTCAGTGTAAATACATATTAGTTCGCGACACTTAATATAAAGTGGGACCCAAATTTCTAATGTAAAAACACGTACACATTTTTTTAAGTATCATGATTAAGTAAAGACTAGAAAACTTACAACTTGAGGTCTGAGTAGACAACCCATTGTTTAGGTAGCTTTTTCATTCATTCATTCCTTCATTCATTTATTTTCTTTTCAGCTTAGTCCCTTTATTAATCTGGGGTCGCCAAAGCGGAATATACCGCCAACTTATCCAGCATATGTTTTACGCAGCAGATGCCCTTCCAGCTGCAACCCATCACTGGGAAACACACATACTTCCATTTGCACACATACACTACGAACAATTCACCTACACAGCTTGTCTTTGGACTTGTGGGGGAAACCAGAGCACCTTGAGGAAACCCACGCGAACACGGGTAGAACATGCAAACTCCACACAGAAATGCTAACTGACCCAGCCGAGGCTCGAACCAGTGACCTTCTTGCTGTGAGGCGAACGTGCTACTCACTACGCCACCGTGCTAAGTAGTTTATGTAAACATATAATGCAATCATTCATTCATTAATTTTCCTTCAGCTTAGTCCCTTTAGTCATCAGGTGTCGCCACAGCAGAATGAACTGCCAACTTATCCGGCATATGTTTTTACACAGTGGATGCCCTTCTAGCTGCAATCCAGTACTGAAAAACATCCATACACACTCATTCACACACACACACAGGAGAGAACATGCAAACTCCACACAGAAATGCCAACTTACCCAGTCGGGACTCGATCCAGCGACCTTCTTACTGTGAGGTGACAGTGCTAACCACTGAGCCATCGTGTCGCCATACAATGAAAGCACTATAAAATAATCTGAACTATATATGATATAAAATAATGCAAGCTAGCGAGGCTCTCAGATTTTGAGGTCATATTAGGTTTTCGATCAAGGAAGATTTAAATGATATGAATACCATGGGTGGCATTTTTACGAAAGTGCTATGTCTTTTCATTACTGTACAAAATTTTAACATATGTGGGCCGTAAGCGAGGCAGTGGAGAGAAGAGAAAGTCAGCAGACTGAAGATGATTTATGCTGTCATGCCTAAAATGTGAAATACAGTAGAAGCGTCCGCAGGGACAGAGAGAGATCTGCTCTTCGCTTCAGGGGTTTAGATACTTTACTCTCCCCCATGAGAGTCTTCACCATGTCCTCTTCCTCTTGCTCTCATGAGAGTCACCCTGTTCCCTTCTCAGTCTCTCAGAAACACTGGCGGCCCACCCAAGAGAAGAGCCCTGACTAATATTTATTCAGTTATTCATTCCGTCTCTCTGCATTTGTCTCTGTATCTCTTTCACTCTACGAGAAAATGAGAGCTGATGCTTGTAATGAGCTTAAAATACAGACGCGACCGACAGGCTCCTCAATAACCTCAAAGCTGCTTCAACCTACCATGTCGACTCTAATTTAGCGCAGCATCAACCACCAGATATTTTAAAACCATAGGATTTGATGAGCATGACAGTGTATGAAATACAACACTGCACAGAGCCACACACAAACACACACACACACAAACTTGTGATCAGTGAGATGGGAAATGAACACTGTAACACATCATTCTCAAAGTCAATACCTTAGAAAAACAATTACTGTGGTTATATATGTTGTATGTGTGTGTGTGTGTGTGTGTGTGTGTGTGTGTGTGTGTGTGTGTGT